>CM041778.1:88508164-88691258 GCA_023374045.1 Limonium bicolor
CGCATGTTTAGTCGACCTTAAATAGTCGGCGTGCCCTTGTTAGCACGCGGTATATGCGAAGTTTATACGCAGCTTTGCTGAGCCCCTTGGGGCGATGTTTTTTAATTTAATGCAGGTCCTCGAGAAGGGTGAAGACTATGAAGAGATTTAGTTTGATTTCTTTTTGTGTAATGATGAATTGAATGGTGTACTAAGTAGTACACGGCTGTAGGTTTTGTTAGCCGGTGTACCATGGGGTACACCTTTTTTGGTTAATGATAGGATGGTGAATTGGTATAGATGAGTAGTTGTTTTAAACTCATTATTTTGGAAGCTAGTGAAAGGATGTAATTGAATACACTTAAATACTCTGTAATCCAGCAATGTAAGTATATGATCTTTTGAATTTGGTATGTAATGTAGTAGCTCGATATATTTAGACATCAAACCGTCACTGTAAGTAGTAATAGCCTAGCTAGCCGTATGGGCGGTTAGCGGCATTGTATCACCCGCCGTAGTAGTAGTATTTTCGCTGCGAGTAGTTAGGATTATTGGGATGACCGGACAGTAAGTATAGGATTAGCGGTAGGGGTGTTACAAAAAGTGGTATCAGAGCGAAGTGTCGCTCTAATGTCCTAGAATTACCGAGCGTAGGGATTACCGAGTTAGGATTTCAACCGTCTTAAGACGGATACTTAGAAACCTAACTAGGAATCACCGTTGTTAACAACGGATACCCTTGACGTTCTTATGAACGATACCTTGCTTAAATTCATGACCAATGGTGTCACAATGTCATATGTTGCAAGCCTAATGTAGATGTTGAATGTTCAGATGTTAGGACGAGGCCGAGGCCGAGCTAGAGGTGAAGCCTCTGATGGACCCAGCGCGCAGACGATAGCAGAGATCGTCGCCGCCACGGTAGCGCAGATGCTACCCCAAGTAATCACGGCCATGCAACAAACCAACAAACAAAACCAACAAACTCAAACGGGACCAATCCCGCCCCTCCACCCAGAGTAAAACTGGGTAAAAGCTATCGCAGATCTCCGACCTCCGTGCTTTAGAGGCGAGAGCGACCCTGCTAAGCTAGAAGCCTACATCTCCGAAATGGAGACTGCATTTGAGACTCTCGAATGTCCTGCTGGAGTTCGAGTGAGAATAGCCGCCTACTACCTCAAAGATGCTGCTATGGATTGGTGGAAACTGGTAAAGCATGAGTATGTCGGCGACCCCACCTTCGATTGGGAGTCCTTCACCGTATCCTCCGATCCAAATACTATCCGAGCATGTCAAAACCAAGAAGCGACTGGAACTTGACGCTCTAAGGATGACTGACAAGATGTCAGTAGATGAGTATTACCGCACCTTCACTTCTATCCTCCGTCTCTACCCGACCTTGGGTACACTGGCTAGATGTTAGTCGATCGCTTCTATGACGGTCTGAGCCATCGCCTTCGTACGGTATGGGCTACACTAGATTTACCTCCCTCTAGGTAAATATCGGTTTAACCCTTAGTATCATTGTAAATCCTTAAACCTTTACCTCTATCTTTTTAATTAAGAATCCCGGCTAATACCTGAAACTTCAGGAGTGCTATCACGCGGCATCTCGCGTTGAGATCACTTGCCAATTGAGGGATGAAGAAACCGCGCTTAAGCGCAAGGCTAACAGCAAGAACACGAGTGCCGAGGAGCAGAACCAGGGCAAGAGCTGGAAAAAGAAGAAGGGAAAGTTCTTCCAGTAAACCCAAAAGAACTACCCAAGTGAAAGCAGTGCCCACGCTGAAAAGGGCAACCCGGTTGAGATTTTTCAGCTAGGTTCTTCTGCACCGGTGGCTGCGAAGCCACTGAGATCACACCCACCTAAGGGTAAACTTCTATTCCTAATTCGTATTTGTATAAGTGTCATATCTAGTATATCCACACACCAATGTGCTAACACTTCAAGCCTTAGGTTCTGGCTCCGGTTTCACCAAGAACTACTCAGACGGCCGCACTTACGTGTGCAGAAAGTGCAACCAAGACCATCCCAGCAAGGATTGCTATGGGAGAGAAATCAAGTGTTATAACTGTCAGAAACCGGGACATAGAGCAAATATGTGCCCAGAGAATGCCAAGCCAAGAGGGAACTTCCAAAGCTACAAGCAGAGGGAAGGCAAGGAGGTTGCATCTAGAGATGCACCAGCCCAGCAGGCGCCACAGGGACAGGGATCCCGAGGTCCTCAGAGGGGCGCACCCCAGAGGCAGCCTGTCTTGTACGTCATTGACCGTGACGGGTCCGGTTCTAAGTCCGGCCTAGGTAACTAACTAAACCTTGAATCCTTGAGAAGCATGACTAAGTATTGGGGTAACTGTTTGAGTGAATGCATGAATGAATGAATGAATGAATTGAAGTATGTATTGAGCATGAAATGAAGTAGTTGAAACTAGTACTCACTGTAGACGGAATTTATAACCATAGGCAGTTTTAGTATCTGCTATCCGATACCTTCTAAACCAAATCAAGAAGAGACCGACATCACCAATCACTACTACACCAACAAACAGTGTCAGGTCATCTGACCAGGTATGATTTTATTAAAGGAATACCTGACACCTAAAGCACAAATCTCAATTATCCGACGATGCAACGAACTAGGAACAGGTCAAGGAGGATTTTATACACCCGAATTCCTCGGTGGAGCGAAGATGAAGCTGAAGATGATGTGCTTGGGAAAGGATTGGAATCCTTATACCAAGACATACCAAGAGACATGAACACAAGACAGAGCGACACCACAGACAATACCCCTAGAATTTCAGACACTTGTCACACAATCAGTAGAACTTGCACAACAATGTGAATGTGATCCGATCCCTGCACTTGAAGCGGACCTCTGTATCATCAACTTCTATGAGAAAGAAGGACGACTTGGGTTACACCAAGACAAGGACGAGACAGCGGAATCTCTTGAACAAGGAGTGCCCGTAGTGTCTTGGTCCATTGGTGATGACGCCATATTTATGTATAGTGAGCAGAAGCGTGTGGACCTCGCACATAAATTTGTATTGAGATCGGGAGATGTCCTAATCATGGGTGGAAATTCTAGGATGCTGTATCACGGGATCAACAAGATCAAGTTGAATACGGCACCGCCGGCAATAATCAATGCCATACACATGAAACCTGGGCGACAATAATCAATGCCACACACATGAAACCTGGACGCCTGAACCTTACCTTTAGAAAGTATTAAATTCACAGTATCATGTAATGTATTAGTAACGTGTATTAGAGACACGGTATGTATGATGGTTGGTTTATCAATAAAGAGCAGTGTTGATTAAAATTCCACTTGTGTCCACCATCGTTACTTATGAACTCGTGACTTCAATAGGTTGTGGACTCGGTACCGAAGGTAACCTGAGTATCCTCACCGAAGCACAAGCCGGTAAAAGCAGCACCATCTTAACGGGAACCTTCCTAGTGAACGGCATTGAAGCCTCAATGTTATTCGACTCCGGCGCCTCTCACACCTTCGTATCACCATCTTTTGTGAAGAGGTTGGGGCTAGATACGGATGAGCTACCGAATTTCCTGGTTACTCTCCCATCGAAGGAGCGAATACGATGTACCAAGTATTACAAGTCTGCCACGATCAAAATCAAAGGCGAAACGTTTCCCATCTCCTTCATCGAGTTTAATGGGTTGGGATTCGACGTAATAGTCGGAATGAATTGGTTGGAGCGGCACAAGGGTAGAATCCTCTGCGCCGAGCATCGATTGCTGCTCAAAAGTCCTTCTAGGGTTACTGTATCTTACCACCAGAGACCGAGAGAGCCTTTGACCACAGTCATCTCCTCTATGTCCATGTACCGGGAGCTCAAAAAGGGCCATGAAGTGTATTTGTGTTATGTACAAGACCTGGAGAGAGATCCAGAGTTCAATCTTGAAGTACCCGTTGTATCTGAATTCCCTGATGTATTCCCTAAGGAGCTACCCGGCATGCCACCTCGCAGAGCAGTAGAGTTTGAGATTGACCTCTTGTCAGGTACTGGTCCCATTGCTAGGGCACCATACCGTATGGCACCTGTAGAAATGACAGAGCTGAAAGAGCAGTTGCGCGATCTTCTCGACAAAGGGTTTATACGTCCGAGCGTATTACCCTGGGGAGCACCGGTCCTCTTCGTGAAGAATAAGGACGGTAGCCTCCGACTTTGTATTGACTACCACGAGCTGAATGCGGTTACAGTCAAGAATAAATACCCATTGCCACGCATCGACGACCTATTCGACCAGCTGAAAGGAGCCTGAGTCTTCTCTAAGATCGATCTCCGTTCTAGGTATCATCGGATTGCTATTAGAGAGCAAGACATAGAGAAAACGACATTCCGCACCAGATATGGCCACTACGGATTCACAGTCATGCCATTCAGTTTGTCAAATGCACCAGCAAAATTCATGGATTTAATGAATCGACTCTTCAGTGAGCAGTTGGACACCTCAGTTGTAGTATTTATCGATGACATCCTTGTGTACTCCAAATCAGCAGAAGAGCATGAAATTCATTTGAGGAAAGTACTTGAGACACTGAGCGAGAACCAGCTGTATGCGAAGTTCTCCAAGACTGTTACCGACATTAGGAGCTTTCTTGGTCTATCTGATTACTACCGGAGATTTGTAAAGGACTTCTCGAAAGTTGCTAAGCCCATGACTACATTGATAAAGAAAGATGCACCGTTTGTATGGACAGACGAGTGAGAAGTATCATTTCAGAGCCTAAAAGACTCATTGACCTCAGCGCCCATCCTTACTCTTCCAGGGGGCACAGAGGGATTTGAGGTATATTGTGATGCATCAGGAAAAGGAATGGGATGCGTACTCATGCAGCATGGCAAGGTTGTAGCTTATGCCTCCCGCCAGCTGAAAAAGCATGAGGAGAATTACCCGACACACGACTTAGACTTAGGAGCCATTGTCTTCGCCTTGAAGATATGGCGACACTATCTCTATGGGGTAAGCATCACCATCTACTCCGACCACAAGAGCTTACGGTATGTATTGAATTTGAGACAGAGAAGGTGGATGGAGTTTCTCTCAGACTACGACATCAACCTGCAGTATAAGGAAGGGAAGGCAAACGTGGTAGCCGACGCCCTGAGTCGTCGAGCACACTCGCTCCATTCACTACTCGCTTCTTCTAGCTTGGTTGACGAGGTGCGAGACGCTCAGCTGAGTGACCCTTACCTGACCGAAATCAGACAGAAGATCACTGATGGTACATTTGAGAAGAAGAAATATGAATTTAAGTTGCATGAAGATGGTCTGATTTGGCTGAATGGCAGGCTATGCGTTCCCAGAAGCAATGCTGAGCTAAGGGATCGCATCCTGCGAGAGTCACACAGTTCCACATTGTCAGTCCATCCAGGAGCCTCCAAGATGTACAAAGACATGAAGAGGTACTTCTGGTGGTCTGGAATGAAATCAGATGTGACAGAGTATGTATTGAGATGCTTAACATGCCAGAAGGTGAAATTTGAACATCGTAGACCGGGCGGAATGGTACAATCGATGCCAGTTCCGGAGTGGAAATTTCACGATATCTCCATGGATTTTGTTGTAGGACTCCCACCTGCTAGGGGAGGACTCAACATGATTTGGGTTATAGTCGATCGCCTCACCAAGGTTACCAGATTCATACCGATGAAGGACACCTGGAAGGTAGTGAAGCTCGCAGAGCTATTCGACAAGGAGATAATCAGACACCATGGAGTCCCGAAGACAATAGTATCTGACCCCGACACCAGATTTCTTTCGAGATACTGGAGAGCTACACGGGAAGCGTTGGGTACAGAATTGAAGCTGAGTACCGCCTTCCATCCTCAGACCGACGGTCAGACAGAAAGGACCATCCAGACACTGGAGGACATGCTTAGGGCATGTGCCTTAGACTTTCAGGGGAGTTGGTTAGATAAGCTTCATCTTATCGAGTTCTCGTACAATAACAACTATCATGCTTCGATTAAGATGTCACCTTTCCAAGCCCTATACGGTAGACCTTGCCGTACACCTTTGTGTTGGGATGAGTCAAGCGAAGCGGTCATCATAGGACCGGAGTATTTAGAACAAGTCCAAGCGGAAATGCAAAAAATCCGAGCTAATATGAAAGCTGCCCAAGATAGACAGAAATCCTATGCGGATGTGAGATGACGCGACCTTGAGTTCGCCGTGGGCGACCAAGTGTTCTTGCGCGTTTCACCTATGAAGGGCGTATTCCGTTTTGGTCAGAAGGGCAAGCTGAGCCCAAAATTTGTAAGGCCGTACACTATCACTGAGAGAGTTGGATCTGTAGCCTATAGGTTAGCTTTACCTGAGGACTTGGGGCGTGTCCATGATGTCTTTCATGTGTCACAACTCAAGAAGTACATTGCTGATCCTTCTCATGTCCTAGAACCCGAGAGACTATCCATTGAGCCGACCATGAGATATATATGTTGAAACTCCCGTTAGAATCCTTGACAGGAAGACCAGAGACACTCGCCACAAGTCCATACGAATGGTGAAGGTCCTATGGTCAAACCATGATGTCGAAGAAGCGGCATGGGAGTTAGAAGATGCCATGAAGGCGAAGTACCCACAGTTAATCATAGATTAGATAGTCTAGTATTTAGTAGATACGGGTACGGGGCATACCCCTTTTAAGAGGGGTAGAGCCTTTTTGCTTTTGCATTGCTTCGGGTTAGCATTGCATTAGAGTGTGTGTATTGTAGTATGTTTTGATGGCAAATGTAGTGCGGAGTGTAATTGGTGTGTATGTGTAATGTGTAATGTATTGGTGTAATGTGTATTGTGGATTGCAATGGTGTATTGTGTGATGGTATGTATGGAAATGATGCATTGTGTATGTGAATTCGTATGATGCTTGATTTGTGTATGTTTGTAATGTAGAAGAAGTAAACACCTCATAGGTGGTAGTAAGATACATTATGGCAATTGGTTTGCCTAATGAGTAGAATTATTAAACTATTAACCTTGAGCAACTTTGAGGGCAAAGTTTCTTAAGGGGGGTAGATTGAAATACCCCGTAATTAAAAATAGTGATTAATTAGGCTAATAAGTATTTTATAAGCTTAATTATGTCTAAATAATCATGAGGGAACAAATCCCGAAGAAAACGGATCCTTAAAACGGGTCAAAAACACTAACGAACCTTAAAGCGCGTTTTTCGAGGAAACCGGGAAAACGTGACTTTAAGCGGGTCAAATAGACTCGTAACAATTTTGGTCAACCAAATAGTCATTAATAAACATTAGTGAAGCTCTAGAACTAATAAATCAATAAATCGAGAAATGGTAAAAACTGTCAAAAACGGGGAGTTGTGGGGTAAAAGCATAAATAAACCAAACTAGTGTGTCCACTATTGTAAATAAAATTTTAAAATCCCATGTGAGGCTGTGTGTTGGCCGGCTGCCTACTCCCCCTCTCATTCTTTTATTTCTCCTAATGCACTATAAGACAAAACAATAAAGTAACTAGTTACTTTAGTACTCTCTCTCCTCACCATTCCCCACATCACTCATGTACAACACCTCTCTTTCGTTCTCTGATTTCTCTCCTCTTGTTAACCCATCAAACCTTCACCAAAAATTACAAAAACTATACCATTGTGTTCCTCTCACCAAGGAGAACACTATTCTCTTTTCCAAATTCGAAAACAAGCATTTTCATCTCCATGGGTATTCTTGCTTTGGAGCTTGAAGACCACCATTAGAAGGCCCTTCTTCACCTCTTTGTTTTAAGGTAAAAAGAAATCCAAAAACATTACCTTTTCTCACTCTTATTTGCAAAATAGAGATTCTAAGTGTTGAGTCCATATTCCTTTTGTTCCCAGCCGATTTTGGCATTGTTGGAGGAGTAGAAATATGCCCTTGTGCTACTCCAAGCTTCACCTACTCCTTTGCAAGGTAATGAATTCTCAAACCCCGGAAATTTACCTTAAAAGCTTTAATATAGTTTAAGGGCTAGTTGAGTTAAATGGTGGTGTGTAATGGGTTGTAGTGTAGAGCTTGAATCTTCATAGCTGTTGGGAAAAGAGGAAAAGAAAGGAAGAAGGAAGAAGAAAGAAGAAGAAAAGAAAACTAGAAGAAGAACAAGGTAAATTATGCTCACTTGTGTAGTCTTGTAAATGTTTATGTAACAGATTTTAGAAGTGTAAAATGTGTATTGTAAAATGGTAATGAGTAGTAGTGTAATGTGGAAGAAGAACCAAACTATTTTTGAAGCTTAAAAGACATTTAAAAACTGTCAAAACCTAGATGGGAATTAGATGTTGAGTGCATGATTTTAGAAGTGTTTAATGTTTAGTATTTATGTGTGAGAGCTTTGTATATTTATGATTGTTGAAAACAGGTGAATTGGGTAACAAAGTGTGAATAAATGATGTGGTGAGAATGTAAGAAATTAGGGGAGGTTATGTCAAAATTTACCTAGAACTATAACACTTAAGAACTAGAAATTAAGCAAAAGTATACCTTTGTAATAGATTTTGATTTAAGCTAGTTAGTGGGTAGGTGTAACACCCCTACTACGCACTTAACAATAATTGAAATCGCAGCGGAAACAAACAACTACAATAACTAAACGGTTCGGTGCTACAACGCCGTTAACCACCCACGTGGTTAACAAGGCAGAATAAATTCAAGTGTACCGGTCTGATGATCAGACTCCCGAGAGTTAGGTACTAGCATCCATATATATACATAACCAACCATACCGAGTATTTACATCACAACGTCACTGTAAACTGTAAACCATAAACTGCCACTATAACTGTCAACAACCGCCACTGTTAAAAATAACGGTACCAAAATATAACGCAACGGGAGCACAGGCGCATCCCGGGCTCAACATCCAAACGTATCAAAAGTATTTCTACAACCTAGGATCTACAGCCACTCTGCTTCTTCGATCCTCATCCTGCAAATAAATATGGAGCCCCCGAGGGGGTCAGCAACCCTTGGCTGGTATGGTTAACGCGCAGCCCATCGGCTACCGGGATACGCGCAACTATTTGTCATGATAACATGGCATTGATTTTAAACAAACAACATAAATAGCATAGCAAGAATACTGCTTAGCAACAACATCACACATAACATACAAGAACGGTTCCTTTTAGAAATCGAACCAACATAGTTAGATCACATGGAGAGCCTAGAGAATGTTGTCCAAACCCATGCTAAGCTCGTTACTTACGCGTTACCGTCCTGTTAGATTGAACGGATAACTTAACCCCAAGGTGAGTCGGATATAGTAACCCAAGCTCACCGACAACACATAGTATGCCCCTGTGGCCCGAGTTGAGTCAGTGTAAAATGCCTTGGTAAGCTAAAGGGAAGGTTGAAAACCAAAGTGGAAACAACCATAACTACAAAGAGAATCGAACAGTTATGACATCGATCCCATACTCACACGTGTGGCCGGAACTACCGGACTCCTACCCCCCAGTTAGCACTTGTTAGAAGTTTCCACATCGAAAACTTATAAATGAAATCACAAGCAAGTGTTTAGGTCTAGTTAGACACACACAAGGGAGATGAGTCCATCTTAACAACACAATAATATTAAAAACTGTAAACTCATACATGACTTAAGTCTTACAAGGCCGTAAACCACACAGAAAACAAACAACTCACAAGCCGGTGTAAACCGGTAGGCACAGACTGCAAGAAAACCATACCTTGGTCTGTTGCGAACGTGACCCGCCAAGCGTAGTCCCTAAAACATAATTAATAATGTCGGTTAATTAGCTTATTTAATTTCAGGTTACTAAGCATTTTACATGGTTATATGGCATGTTCTAACGCTTAAATTTACCCTTGATTACCTTCAATATACCCCAAGGGTTAACTACCTAAGCCATCTTTGTTTGTTTTTTTTATAAGTTTTGGCGAAACGACCTTACCGACGACCTTACGAGACCTTACCCAAGGTCGGTCCATTCCAGAACATATTACTGTCAGAAAATTTTACCCCGACCGACCTTGCAAGTCCGGTCCACAAGGTCGGTCTATTCCGAGAGTTTTTCCCTTTGAAAATTCAGGCGCACCACCCATATCCCAATACTTGTGACGACCGATCTTGGCATGTTCTAGCCCAAATCGGTCGATTCCAGAGACCAATTTACGTACAAAAATTTTAGGCACGACGGACCTTGTAAGTTTGGTCCAAGGTCGGTCTATTCCAGAGACCATTTCTCAACAGGGTAACTGGGCTCGACCGACTTGCAGGTCCGGTCCCCAAGGTCGGTCTGCTCCGACCCTTGTTTAAAAATGCATATTTGCCACCAAACTTCACCCTACTAACCTAGTGTGTTCTAACCTCATTTGGGCACTCAACCACACCTTAAGACATCCATCAAACTCCTTAAATCATCCACTAAAACCCTCCTCAAGCAATACACAAAATCTTGTAAAAAGGTTAACACTGCAATGTTTTCACTAGTTTCTAAGTGGGTGTTTCATACCTATAATAACCACTATGCCAAAATGTTTCCTCACCACTATAACATCATCTCAAGCATCTTTTCTTACTAACCACAACTCTCTAGGCCACAACCAAAACACCTTAACGCATTTTCCTTTCCCTAGTAAAAACACCTAGTCATTCCTAGACTTCTAGTTCACTAAAGCTCATTTTTAAACACTTAGAACATCTTGTGCCTTATCCAAATTTGGCATGGGTTCTACTAACACTTTATACACCAAAACACATGTTTTTCACCATTAAACTCCAAACACACTAAAATCCTTCAAGAACATTCTTACACACAAAACTTCATCAATTACACTACATCACAATATAGTGCATAATTTAAATAGCATGGCACTTAGGCCCTAAATACATAGCTCTTAGGCCCTTAAATAGCGCATAAACCTTAAACAGAATTTCCACATTATATTTGCTTTTGAACCTGCAAATACACTCAACGTAACAATATGCCCTTAATAATCTCTTTGAGAGCTTTTACTAACTCATTCACCATTGGCTCTTTATAGTTTAATAAGCAACATAAGCTCATTTTTTCCTAAGGCATTATAAGCTACATTAGTTAGCACATTTACCTCTTTTCTCTCAAACTTCTTTCTTGTTTCCTTGATTAAAATCGCAAGGACTGTGATTGCTTGTCAACTTCTAATCAAATACAAGCAATGTAATGAGTACTCAAGCTTCATGCTTAATCTCATATAAACCCTAGGGTTAAGATATTGTCTTAAAACATTAAGATAGTGGTTTTACCTTGGAGATGGAAGAGAGTTTGAATGAGTAGCCAAGAGAGAACTCCACCAAGTCCTTGAAAGATTTAAATGAGGCTAAAAACAAAGCAGAAGAAAACACCATGAAGATGTGATTTTCGGCCAACACTAAAACAAGGCAGGAAGGAAATGTTGTTTTTTCTTTGAGTTTCTTACCTTGAAGCAAAGGTGATCAACAAGCATAAAAATATAAGCTAAGCTCCTTCAATGGTTGATCTCCTATGGCACCGAAATGGGGTCTTGAAGATTTGAGAAGAACAAGGTTGGAGAGCTTGACGAGACTAGAAGAATGGTGGTCTTAGAATTTGATTTGGTAAAGGAGCTAAGAGATAATGGCAATGGAAGATGAGAATGGTAGAAGTGTAGAAGTGTTTGTAGCATAAACCGATGGAGAAGAAGAAGAAGGTTGGAGACGGTGGGAATACAAAGAGAATGAAGAAATGTAGATAAGTAGCTATTTAGAGATTTAAGTAGAAATAAGTAAATAGTAATTACTTTTATCATTCTTTATTTACTTTAAACTAGCAAGGTGGTGACTCACCCATCAAAAAACCGGCCCCCATTAGCATCTAGGGGTTTGTTTGAGTCTTTGTTGACCAATTAACTCACTTATATTGACTTATTTAAAACTAGCTTAATTAGTTACTATTCACAAAACAAGGCACATAATTGTGAATTTTTTGATTTCCCATTGATTTAGACTTCCTAATGGTGATATAAGTAGCACACATGTTAATTAAAGAGTGATGATGGATATTTAGCCACTCAAAAACTCATTTACAAGACAATTTTTCAAAATGTTTGATCTTTAAGACTCCTTAAAGAACATTTGTGTTTTAACCTGTTTTTAAGCTTGGTTTTCTTTGGTAATTGTTTTAATATGTTCATTAAATATAATGAGGTCTTGGTAAGCTCATTAGGTTTAACCAAGATTATCCCAAGCTTAGAGCACATTTCCACCCATATTGACTTTAAGGTATTTATTTGTATTTTTATGGTTTAAATTGTTTACTACTGTTTCTAAGACACTTTTTAGTCTTAATATACCATAGTTTAGTATTTAAACAACATATAAAGGTTTGGGGTATTTCAATCTACCCCCCTTAAAAGAACTTTGTCCCCAAAGTTCACACTTCCCACATATCTTAAATATTAAAACACGGGGATTACTTATAAAACAATACTTCCATAACAACATTAACAACATACTTACATGACATCGGACACAAGGTCTAAACAACATAACATCATTCAGACACAACGGTCTGTAACATAACAACATAACATAGACGATATATTTCAATACATGTCGTATACACATAACCGAAACGGCTCTACCCCCCTTAAAATAGGGGTACGCCCCGTACCCTATACATACAAACACTAAGAAGTAACAACGACGGGTACTTCGCCTTCATCTTATCCTCCATCTCCCAAGTGGCCTCCTCGATGTCCTGGTTAGACCAGAGAACCTTCACCAGTCTCACTGACTTATGGCGAGTGTCTCGAGTCTTAGTGTCCAGAATCCGTACGGGAGTCTCCACTGATCGCATGGTCGGCTCTAAGGTTAGCCTTTCAGGCTGAAGTACATGAGACGGATGAGACATATATTTCTTCAACTGGGACATATGAAATACATCATGCACCTTACCCAGCTCAGTAGGTAAATCAAGTTTGTAAGCTACCGGGCCTATCCGCTCCGTCACAACATAAGACCCCACATATTTCGGGCTCAACTTGCCTTTCTGGCCAAAACGAAACACTCCCTTCATGGGGGATACTCTAAGAAACACCTGGTCGCCCACGGCGAACTCCAAGTCACGTCTGCGCACATTGGCGTATGATTTCTGCCTATCCTGAGCTGCCTTCATGTTAGCCCGGATCTGGCGTACTTCTGCTTGAACTTGTTCCAGATACTCTGGTCCTATAATGACCGTCTCGCTCGACTCATCCCAGCATAATGGCGTGCGGCATGGTCTACCGTACAAAGCCTGGAAGGGAGACATCTTGATCGAAGCATGGTAACTGTTGTTGTAGCTAAACTCGATCAGATGTAACTTGTCAATCCAGCTGGTCTGAAAGTCAAGTGCACATGCACGTAACATATCCTCCAGTGTCTGGATGGTGCGCTCACTCTGACCATCTGTCTGTGGGTGGAACGTTGTACTTAGCTTCAGCTCGGTACCTAGCGCTTCCGTGTGGATTTTCAGTATCTCGAGAGGAATCTGGTATCCCTGTCAGACACAATCATTTTCGGTACCCCATGATGTCTTACAATCTCTCTGTCGAAGAGCTCTGCTAGCTTCGCCACTTTCCAAGTGTCCTTCATCGGAATGAATCGGGCCACCTTGGTCAGTCGGTCAACAACAACCCAAATCATATTCAGACCTCCCCTTGTAGGCGGAAGCCCTACTACGAAGTCCATAGAAATGTCATGGAACTTCCACTTAGGCACTGGCATTGGCTGTACCATACCACCAGGCCGTCGGTGCTCAAACTTGACCTTCTGGCAAGTGAGACACCTCAACACATAATCATTCACATTTTTCTTCATTCCAGCCCACCAAAAATATATTTTCATACCTTTATACATCTTTGAAGCTCTGGGGTGAATCGAAGTAGTAGAACAATGGGATTCACTCAGTATGCGCTCCTTCAGCTCAGCGCTACTCCTCGGAATACACAGTCACCCATTCAGCCTAATCAGGTCATCATCGTGGAGTCAGAAGTCGTACTTCTGACCCTCGAATGTGCCATCAATAAGCTTCTGCCTGATCTCCAACATATACTGATCCGTCATCTGGGCACTCCGCACCTCTTCAACCAAGCTAGTATGAGAGACTAGCGAATGGAGAGAGTGTGCTCGGTGACTCAATGTGTCAGCTACCACATTTGCTTTTCCCTCCTTGTACTGTAAATTGATGTCGTAGTCATTCAAGAACTCGACCTACCTTCTTTGTCTCATGTTCAACTCCTTCTGAGTGAACAAGTACTTCAAACTCTTGTGATCGGAAAAAATTGTCACGCTTACCCCATACAAATGATGTCGCCATATCTTCAATGCGAAGACAATGGCACCCAGTTCTAAATCGTGGGTAGGGTAGTTCTCTTCGTGTTTCTTGAACTGTCGGGAGGTGTATGCCACGACCTTCCCGTGTTGCATCAACACACAACCCATACCTCTGCCTGATGCGTCACAGTAGACCTCAAACCCATCTGGACCGTCTGGTATCGTCAGGACTGGTGCAGATGTCAGAGCATCCTTGAGACTCTGAAAAGAACTCTCATAGTCGACTGTCCACTCGAATGGTGCATCCTTCTTCATTAAGGAAGTCATCGGCTTCGAGACACTGGAGAAGTCCTTCACAAATCTCCTGTAATATCCTGCCAGACCGAGGAAGCTCCGGATGTCGGTAACTGTCTTCGGCCTTGGCCAGGTGCGCACTGCATCTATCTTTGCCGGATCAACAGCGATCCCGGCTTCAGAAATCACATGTCCAAGAAAGGAAACTTGGTTCAACCAAAACTCACACTTAGAAAATTTAGCATACAACTGATTCTTTCTCAACGTTTACAACACATCTCTCAGGTGGCTTTCGTGCTCACCCTTCGATTTTGAATATATAAGTATATCGTCGATGAAGACTACCACTGACTTGTCCAACTGATCTTGGAACAAGCGGTTCATTAAGTCCATGAACTTGGCTGGTGCATTGGATAAACCAAACGGCATAACCGTAAACTCATAATGACCGTATCTAGTTCTGAAAGCGGTCTTCTCAATGTCATCTTCCCGGATAGCAATCTGATGGTAACCGGATCGTAAATCTATCTGGGAGAATACTGATGCTCCTTTCAACTGATCAGATAAGTCGTCGATGCGTGGTAGAGGATAACGGTTCTTCACCGTAACTGCATTCAGCTCTCGATAGTCGATGCAAAGGCGGAGGCTACCGTCCTTCTTCTTCACGAAGAGGACCGGCGCTCCCCATGGTGAAACGCTAGGGCGAATAAATCCCTTGTCGAGTAGGTCTCTCAACTGCTCCTTGAGCTCTATCATCTCTGCTGGAGCCATACGATAGGGCGCCTTCGCAATTGGTCCGGTGCCTGGAACCAAATCAATCTCAAACTCAACTTCCCGTGCTGGCGGCATGCCCGGCAGTTCCTTAGGAAATACATCAGGAAACTCCGACACTACCGGCACATCTGGGCTAAACTCTGGGTCTCTCTCTATGTCCTGGACATAGTAGAGGTATACATCATTCCCTCGTCGTAGTTCACGATACATGGCCATGGCAGTGATGATCTGAGTCGAAGGCTCCCTGGGCCTCTGACGGTATGATATGGTAACCCCAGACGGACTCCGAAGAGCAGACGATGCTCGGCACACAGGATTCTGCCCTTGTACCGCTCCAACCAGTTCATCCCGACAATCACATCAAAACCAAGTCCCTCGAACTCTATCATGTCGATCGGAAACTCTTCATCTCTGATTCGTACTATAGCATCTCGGTGGTAGCGGGTACACTTGATCCGCTCTCTCGACGGGAGAGTGACTAAGAAGTTAGGCATCTCTTCACCATCTGATAAGTGTCTAAATGAGCATGTTTTATGGGTGTATTTCATATATTATATTAGCACTTTTCTGCTCATTTCTCACTTATCGTATGTTTTTCCTCTAGTTTATGTTTTATTGATTATCTCACAAATTTATTGGTTTAAACATGAGGAAAATCCAAGCTAGGAGGAAAGTACACGAAGATACGAACGCATAGCCGCAGACGGTTCGAAAAACGGAGTCCAAACGAATAATCTAGAGCCGGTCAAAGTTGGCAAGACTCGCAACAAGTTGTGTCCGCCCAGAACTAGGAGGACAGCCATGCAGCTGTCCGCCCCATTCTGTGAGGTGAGCCATGCGGACAACAAATTGAGGGCGCGCAACACTCTTGTCCGCCCCATTTTAGGCGGACACAAATGAGGACAGTTAGGCGGACAAGACCAGAGACAACCGCCCTGTTTGAGGCGGACAACACACCAAGGCAACCGCCTTGTTTGAGGCGGACAACACACCAAGGCAACCGCCTATTTTAAAGCGGACGTGAGGCGGACGTGACTAAGAATCAGTAGCGCCAGTTTTCTTCTTCGCCCGTCTTCGCCGTCATCTCCAACTTGTTCTGCCATATCCATCTACTCCGCCGCACCGCCTACCTTATTTCCTCACGTGTGTCCAGCTTTCTGTCCCCTAAGTAATCAAGGAGCAATCAGTCTGCAATCAAATTCGTACGGATCTTCTTCTCCTCTGCCTCTATATAAACTCACCCCTACTGCACCATAAAAACACACGCACGACGGGAGTCTGAAGAATTCGCTCACCACACTCATCCATTCGCTTCCACTTATTTTGCTCCCGTAACACCACAACAGTCCATACTCACGCAGTAACAAAAGAAATAGAAGAGCAGCAGTGCGAGCGAGAGCAGACCAGTTCTTTCTCTGAAATAATGTCAAAATCTATCTGTGCTATCTTCTTATCTCCGTTAATGTCTGAGTAATTTTCTTTTGTATCCTAGGATGAGGGTTTATTTCTAATATTACGTAATCAATATTTATCACCTGTCTCACTTGTTAACTTGTTTAATTCCCTTCAACTAATATTGTTAAATGCTTATTCTGACAAAATACTGCATTTTTATGGTAACTATCAACATATGATTTTGAGATAGTCTAAGTACCACAAAGGAATTAATCTTGATATTTACACTCCGGATTGAGCAGGAAAATATTAAGGCTATTACTAAGAGTTCGTAACTGACAATTATTAACTCTAATAGACAATAAATATTTGAGACATGGTTATAAATCTGTTTAAGTAATTTAGGTAATTCCCCCACTATCCTAGGATACTTTTTCCATTCACATCCATTAATTCACCTTTTACTGTTTTTTATTATATTTGCACTGATCCAACAACAAATCAAGCTTGCCTCCGGCTAAACCCCTTTTTACAGTTTTTAATTAACTATCAAGACTAGGATAATTGAACAATCTCTCTGTGGATACGACACTTGTTATACTACTACGAATAGGTGCATTTGCCTATTAGTTTGCTATAAATCTATATTTATAATAGTGTAGTTTTATCACCAACACCATCTAACCCCAGCCTCCTCACAAATGATAGCGAGATAAACGTATGTGAGGCTTCGGAGTCGAACAAGATCGATGCGTCCACGCCATTGACTGGAAAGGTACCGGTGAGGATTGTGCCGCTCTTGCCGGCTTCTGCCTTATTACAGACACTCAGTATACCTCCCGTTCCGAGTGCACAGCCATTCATTGGCAAACTTATAAGTACACGGTGATAACACAGTTGACATACTTCAAAACAACTCCACTTTATTCATTAACACACTCTTTACACCACAAGTTGGTTTACATTGTAAACATTGCTAAATATAGCATCCTTAACATACAACTGGCTTGACACATTACATAATTACACAAGGCTTTAAAACTATCTGAAGGTCAAATTCAAACGTCCGGGTTTCATATGTGTGGCATTGATCACTGTCGATGGTGCGGTATTCAGTTTGATCTTCTTGATACCAAGATATAGCATCCTTGACTGCCCACCCATGATTAACACATCTCCTGATTTCAACACTAACTTCTTTGCAAGATCAGCACGCTTCTGCTCGCCATATACAAACACTGCGGTATCACCAATGGACCAAGACACCACGAGTACTCCCTTACTTAGAGACTCGGGTGACTCGTCCTTATCTTGGTGTAACCCTAACCGTCCACCCTTCGGGTAGAAGTTCACAATACATAGATCTGCTTTAACACTTGGTATTGAATCCGATTCAACTTGCTGAGCAATTCCCACGGCGTGATTAACGACTACAAGGAACTCCTCAGGTATAACTGGTACAGTTGCTCCATCTTCAGCTCACACGTCTTGATATGACTTGGTGTAAGGATTTCAATCCTTACCCATGCACATCATCTTCAACTTCATTTTCGATCCGCTCGGGTATTCAGGTGTGTAGAAACCTCTAGGTGCTGCTCCAAGTTCGTTGCATCGCCCGATGATGTGGATTTGTGCTTCCGGTGTCAGGTATCCATTTAAGAGTATCATACCGGTTGGATGACTGACATTGCGCCATTGGAAAGCGGTGAGGGTGTTGGTGGTTTCTTCAGGGTTGGGCGGGTGGGATGGATAGCAAATATTGAAGGTCTAAGGTTTCAAATTACCTAATTTAGGGTCTTTCACACTATTACTTTAACTCTTTTACTTATGTGGTTATACATTTAGACTCACGAACACCATGCATGAAATGCGGTATGCATATTATTTCATTTAACGTTTAGGCGGTACCTGATCTAGAAGAGGGTCCTGGTGGCCTCAGACCGGTCCACCACATTCAGGGCGGCCTGCTGGATCCCGACCCTTTCCCCTTCTGGGAATCAGTGTACCTCTGATTTGTGGGTGGCTGATTAGCCGTCTTCGAAGCCATCGGTGGTCGCGGCGGCCTTACCCTTCCACTGCCCCTTGGGCTTGTAGTTTCTGCCATTCGGGTTCCTGAAGCCACTCCTAGTCACGATGCCCCATCTTCTTGTAGTATCGCGCACTGCACATCGTGCCCTTGCAGTCCTTGCCGGGGTGGTCTTCGTTACACCACTTGCAAGTAGTAGTGGCGATCGGATCCAGAATCCCGCGCTAGCTGCTATCGCATTACCATTCGTACACACTTCACATTATAACATCACAACTTAAACTTGGTATTCAGAATTAATTGTTTACCCTTGAATGGTTGAGAGCGCAGGGGCTTAGCCGTGTATGCATAGGTGAGCGTAATGGCTCCTCAGCAGTGGTGGTCTGGTCTTGGCCCTTGCCACCCTATTGCTGTCCTTTCTGGGACGGGGGTATGGCTTTTTCTTCGTTCACCGTACCCTTACGTGCCTTGACCCTCACTCGTGGCCTTGCGCTTGAGCGCATTCTCCCGTCCCTCAGACGGACGGTGATCTCTACTATAGCAGCGACATGATAGCACTCCTATCATTAGGGTGTTAGTTATGCCCCGCAAAACAACCTCACAATTACATTCACACATAGTACATACTTATTCACATCACACTGTAGTTCATTACCGGCAAGGTAGTATATCCGGTTGGCCCCATACCATAGCGTAGGCGGTAGCTCAGTCCGTTGTAGAAACGGTTTACCAGTATCCGGTCTGAGTAACCCATATCTGGTAACAGGTGGATAAGTCCGATGAAGGCGGAGTAGTACTCATCTACCGTCTTATCCCCTTGCCTCAGATTGTCCAACTCAAGGCGCTTGGCCTCTTGCACGTGTATCGGGTAGTATTTGGTCGCAGCCAGAGCCGTGTACTCCCTCTCACTGAAAGGTAGGGTCAGCAAATCTGCCCTCCCGTACCAGCTTCCACCAGCTTTGCGCCAACCCTTCAAGTAGTAAGCGGCAAGTCGAACCTTAGCACCAGCAGGACATCCAAGGTTTCGAAAGCGGTCTCCATCTCGGAGATGTACGCCTCCAACTTACGAGGATGGTCTCACCACTAAACGACGGGGGTCTCAAATCTGCCAACGCTTTGACCCAGTTGGTCTCGCACGGCTGTGGTTGCGGTTGTGGCCTTTGGTCCGTAACGCCCTACTGTGCTGCTGATGCATCACAACGACTAGCTGGGGAACCATCTGGACTACGGCGGCTGCTACTGCCTCAGCCATAACCTGTGCCGTAGTGTTCTCGCCCTGGTCCCGTATCTCTAACACCGCACCCGCGGCCTCTACCCCTTGGTCTACCTGACATCTGAATTCACACGAACATTCATTAGCATTATGCTTGCACACTTATCGGTTCCAACGGTTGTAAGTCTTCCCGACAATAAGGTATTCCCACACTTAGTTAGTGGTTAACCTTTCCATAACTGCTCACTTAGGTAACTATGGTTAGGTTTCCTAACTCGATATGTTCCTAAGCTCGGTATTCTAGTCATCAGAGCGATACTTCGCTCTGATACCACTTTTTATAACACCCCTACTACGCACTTAACAATAATTGAAATCGCAGCGGAAACAAACAATACAATAACTAAACGGTTCGGTGCTACAACGCCGTTAACCACCCACGTGGTTAACAAGGCAGAATAAATACAAGTGTACCGGTCTGATGATCAGACTCCCGAGCGTTAGGTACTAGCATCCATATATATACATAACCAACCATACCGAGTATTTACATCACAACGTCACTGTAAACTGTAAACCATAAACTACCACGTAACTGTCAACAACCGCCATTGTCAAAAATAACGGTACCAAAATATAACGCCACGGGAGCACAGGCACATCCCGGGCTCAACATCCAAACGTATCAAAAGTATTTCTACAACCTAGGATCTACAGCCACTCTGCTCTTCGATCCTCATCCTGCAAATAAATATGGAGCCCCCGAGGGGGTCAGCAACCCTTGGCTGGTATGGTTAACGCGCAGCCCATCGGCTACCGGGATACGCGCAACTATTTGTCATGATAACATGGCATTGATTTTAAACAAACAACATAAATAGCATAGCAAGAATACTGCTTAGCAACAACATCACACATAACATACAAGAACGGTTCCTTTTAGAAACCGAACCAACATAGTTAGATCACATGGAGAGCCTAGAGAATGTTGCCAAACCCATGCTAAGCTCGTTACCGTCCTGTTAGATTGAACGGATAACTTAACCCCAAGGTGAGTCGGATTAGTAACCCAAGCTCACCGAACAAACATAGTATGCCCCTGTGGCCCGACGTGAGTCAGTAAAATAGCCTTGGATAAGCTAAAGGGAAGGTTGAAAACCAAAGTGGAAACAACCATAACATACAAAGAGAATCGAACCGGTTATGACATCGACTCCATACTCACACGCGTGGCCGGAACTACCGGACTCCTCACCCCCAGTTAGCACTTGTTAGAAGTTCCACATCGAAACTTAATAAATGAAATCACAAGCAAGTGTTTAGGTCTAGTTAGACACACACAAGGGAGATGAGTCACATCTTAACAACACAATAATATAAAAAACTGTAAACTCATTACATGACTTAAGTCTTACAAGGTCGTAAACACACAGAAAACAAACAACACACAAGCCGGTGTAAACCAGTAGGCAACAGACTGCAAGAAAACCATACCTTGGTCCTTGCTGCGAACGTGACCCGCCAAGCGTAGTCCCTAAACATAATTAATAATGTCGGTTAATTAACTTATTTAATTTCCGGTTACTAAGCATTTTACATGGTTATATGGCATGTTCTAACGCTTAAATTTACCCTTGATTACCTTCACTATACCCCCTAGGGTTAACTACCCTAAGCCACTCTGTTTGTTTTTTTTTATAAGTTTTGGGTCGAACGACCTTACCGACCGACCCTACCCAAGGTCGGTCCATTCCAGAACATATTACCATCAGAAAATTCTACCCCAACCGACCTTGCAAGTCCGGTCCACAAGGTCGGTCTATTCCCGAGAGTTTTTCCCTTTGAAAATTCAGGCCCGACCGATTTTGGCAAGTTCGGTCCCACGATCGGTCGATTCTAGAGACCAATTTACGTACAAAAATTTAGGCACGACCGACCTTGTAAGTTCGGTCCCAAGGTCGGTCTATTCCAGAGACCATTTCTCACAGGGTAAACTGGGCTCGACCGACCTTGCAGGTCCGGTCCCCAAGGTCGGTCTGCTCCAGACCCTTGTTTAAAAATGCATATTTGCCACCAAACTTCACCCTACATAACCTAGTGTGTTCTAACCTCATTTGGGCACCTCAACCACACCTTAAGACATCCATCAAACTCCTTAAATCATCCACTAAAACCCTCCTCAAGCAATACACAAAATCTTGTAAAAAGGTTAACACTTGCAATGTTTTTCACTAGTTTTCTAAGTGGTGTTTCATACCTATAATAACCACTATGCCAAAATGTTTCCTCACCACTATAACATCATCTCCCAAGCATTTTCTTACTAACCACAACTCCTCTAGGCCACACCAAAACACCTTAACGCATTTTCCTTTCCCTAGTAAAAACACATAGTCATTCCTAGCACTTCCTAGTTCACTAAAGCTCATTTTAAACACTTAGAACATCTTGTGCCTTATCCAAATTTGGCATGGGTTCTACTAACACTTTATTACACCAAAACACATTGTTTTCACCATTAAACATCCAAACACACTAAATCCTTCAAGAACATTCTTACACACAAAACTTCACCCAATTTACACTACATCACAATATAGTGCATAATTTAAATAGCATGGCACTTAGGCCCTCAAATAACATAGCTCTTAGGCCCTTAAATAGCATAAACCTTAAACACTGAATTTCCACATTATATTTGCTTTTGACCTGCAAATACACTCAACATAACAATATGCCCTTAATAATCTCTTTGAGAGCTTTTACTAACTCATTCACCATTGGCTCTTTAGGTAGTTTTAATAAGCAACATAAGCTCATTTTTTCCTAAGGCATTCTAAGCTACATTAGGTTAGCACATTTACCTCTTTTCCTCTCAAACTTCTTTCTTGTTTCCTTGATTAAAATCGGCAAGGACTTTTGATTGCTTGTCAACTTCTAATCAATATACAAGCAATGTAATGAGTACTCAAGCTTCATGCTTAATCTCATTATAAACCCTAGGTTATATATTGTCTTAAAACATTAAGATAGTTGTTTTACCTTGGAGATGGAAGAGAGTTTGAATGAGTAGCAAGAGAGAACTCCACCAAGTCCTTGAAAGATTTAAATGAGGCTAAAACAAAGCAAGAGAAAACACCATGAAGAGGTGATTTTCGGCCAACACTAAAACATGGAGGAAATGTTGTTTTTCTTTGAGTTTTCTTACCTTGAAGCAAAATTGATCAACAAGACATAAAAATATAAGCTCAAGCTCCTTCAATGGTGGATCTCCATGGCACCGAAATGGTGGTCTTGAAGATTTGAGAAGACAAGGTTGGAGAGCTTGATGAGACTAGAAGAATGGTGGTCTTAGAATTTGATTTGGTAAAAGGAGCTAAGAGATAATGGCAATGGAAGATGAAAAATGGTAGAAGTGTTGTAGCATAACCGATGGAGAAGAAGAAGAAGGTTGGAGACGGTGGGAATACAAAGAGAATGAAGAGAATGTAGATAAGTAGCTAGTTTAGATATTTAAGTAGAAATAAGTAAATAATAACTTACATTATCATTCTTTATTTACTTGTTAACTAGCAAGGTGGTGACTCACCTCATAAAACCGGCCCCCATTAGCTATCTAGGGGTGTTTTAGTCTTTGTTGACCAATTAACTCACTTATATTGACTTATGTTATAAACTAGCTTAATTTAGTTACTATTCACAAAACAAGGCACATAATTGTGAAATTTTTGATTTCCCATTGATTTAGACTTCCTAATGTGATACTAAGTAGCACACATGTTAATTAAAGAGTGATGATGGACATTTAGCCACTCAAAACTCATTTACAAGACAATTTTTCAAAAATGTGCTTTAAGACTCCTTAAAGCACATTTGGGTTTTAACCTGTTTTTAAGCTTGGTTTCTTTGGTAATTGGTTTAATATGTTCATTAATATATAAATAAGGTCTTGGTAAGCTCATTAGGTTTTAACCAAGATTATCCCAAGCTTAGAGCACATTTCCGCCCATATTGACTTTAAGGTATTTATTGTGTTTTATATGGTTTAAATTGTTTACTACTGTTTCTAAGACACTTTTTAGTCTTAATATACCATAGTTTAGTATTTAAACAACATATAAAGGTTTGGGGTATTTCAGTAGGTTAGGAGAGATAGTTAATGCATTGTAAGCTTTAGAAATGACATTAGAAGAGGGAGCTATAGATGGAGAAATTGAGAGTTAAAATCTGTAGCAAAATGCAACTAAGGGAAAATAGTGTAAGTGCTGAAATGAGAACTTAAGGAAATATGTGAGTGAATTAGTATAAAAGGTGTAATAGGTTAGTAAAGGATTTAAACATGTTTAGGAAGCTAATTAGGTGCTAAAATATGTGGGATTAAGTGTAGGAACAATGGGGAATTAATTAGGCAAAGTTTGGTTTGTAACAGATAAAGAAAATGTCAAAATCTTCAACATACAACAGCTGGTCCGGGTCTTAGTCCCCGGACAAGGACCCGAACCATGCTGAATTTTGTATCCAAGAGTTAGAGCAAGGAGTGGTCCGGGACTTAAGTCCAGTGCAAGGACCCGGACCACCCCTATTAAACAAGCCGTGAGTTCAGTAACTTCCAGGTCCGGGACTTACCCCTAGTAAGAGGACCCGGACCACCATGAGAAAACAAGCCGAGAGTGTGAGTCGCTTCTGGTCCGGGACTCAAGTCCAGCATAAGGACCAGGACCACCATGAGAAAACAAGCCGAGAGTGTGAGTCGCTTCTGGTCCGGGACTCAAGTCCAGCATGAGGACCCGGACCATAATTGAAAATCAGCCGAGAGTTGTGACCATGTGTTGGTCCGGGACTTAAGACCCGAACAAGGTCCTGGACCAACCAAAAATTGTAAAATTAAGCTTATTAAATGGGTTTTAAGGTAAGGAAGTGAATGGTAATGATAGTATAAGATAAGTAAGACTTAATTAAGGATGTTTAAAGGTCATTAAGAGTATAAACAAGTTTTAAAAGTAATAAAGAGAAAGTAAACCATACGTAAGTATAAGAATTGTAAAGACATAGTAAGTATGAGTTAGGCAACGTGAGAGTAATCGAGTTATGTCAAAGATAGTTAGATTAATCGCTCGATTGTATTATGTCATAGACTTGGATTGTAAACACCGAGGAAAGTTGGATACAAGTACAACGGTGAACGGGATGAACTTCTTATGCCCCGTATGCTACCTTGGTACTCTGTTTTGTCGTGTTGTGTGCTACTATCACCAAATAGAGATAAATGCCGAATCAAATTATTATGCTTACTTGTGAATACATGATTGTTTTTCCTTTGTTTATATTTCTCTTTAATAATGTTTGTATAATTCATGAAATGTATGGATGAATATGAGGTTGTGTATGCATGATATATTTTTGTTGACTGAATGTTATGTGATTGACTTCTAACTGATTCCTAACAAGCTAACAATCTAACTTGATAATTGGTAATTAAATTGGAATGATAGAAGTCCGATATAGTTTCGGCCACGCGTGAGGAGGCAGAGTCACAAGAGGTTGGCTCCAATTCCTGACTCTTAACTGTCCACGGCCCAAACCCTTAAATGGTAGCATCCTATTGGTGAGTCAAGTAAAACCCGGTAGTGGGACGGTGTAGTCCCGTCCGGAGGTCATACCGACTTAACATGAGTAAAAGTAAGTAAGTAAGAATGAGTAAATATATGGAAAAGTAAGTAGTAAGTAAGAGTAAGTAATGTGTAATGAGTAAAAGAAGTAAAAGCATCCGATTACCCGGATGCGTAATTTGGCTAACCCTTGTGAAGGTAGTATGGTGTGTTCTATTGTACTGCTGTCTTGGATTGTATAATGTTTTATATGATTGTATGTTGTATGCAAAGCATGTATGTATGAAATAAATGAACCGCATGTTTAGTCGACCTTAAATAGTCGGCGTGCCCTTGTTAGCACGCGGTATATGCGAAGTTTATGCGCAACTTTTGCTGAGCCCCTTAGGGTGATGTTTTTTTAATTTAATGCAGGTCCTCGAGAAGGGTGAAGACTATGAAGAGATTTAGTTTGATTTCTTTTTATGTAATGATGAATTGAATGGTGTACTAAGTAGTGCACGACTGTAGGTTTTTGTTAGCCGGTGTACCATGGGGTACACCTTTTTTGAATAATGATAGGATGGTGAATTGGTATAGATGAGTAGTTGTTTTAAACTCATTATTTTTGGAAGCTAGTGAAAGGATGTAATTGAATACACTTAAATACTCTGTAATCCAGCAATGTAAGTATATGATCTTTGAATTTGGTATGTAATGTAGTAGCTCGATATATTTAGACACAGACCGTCACTGTAAGTAGTAATAGCCTAGCTAGCCGTATAGGCGGTTAGCGGCATTGTATCACCCGCCGTAGTAGTAGTATTTCCGCTGCGAGTAGTTAGGATTATTGGGACGACCGGACGGTAAGTATAGGATTAGCGGTAGGGGTGTTACAATATGGGTATATACTATATAGTCATCTAAAAGTTTTCTATAACTGCTGAGGTATTCTATAATAATATGATTATTTATATTTTTAAGATACTGTATGTAAAAGTAAAAAATATAAAAGATACCATACACACAAAAAGCATTTGGTTTAGAAATTGTACTAGAAAGTTGATGACATCCTTTTTTTACTGGTTGGGTAATGGCTAGTGGGACCTCCTACTTTAACTCTGCCCCTGCAACCGTCAGGGGACGACCTGGTGGTAAATGAGTCACCAATCAGATCAAGATAAAAAATGAATGGATAAGATTACTTCGTCTCAGGTCTCAGATGGAAATAATGTATCCATCACAAAATCTTTGGCCACCATAAAACCTAATAATTGCATAAATAAAGTCGCCTTAATGAGGGAACGTTTGTTTTGGGCAAACAAAACAAATAATAAAAAAAGAAGATTTCCTTTTGATTTTCTAGTTTTTTATTTGTACAAGAAAAAAAATTTGACTGGTTATCGGTCAATAGTCACCGATTGTTGGTCGATGATTGATGACCACCAAATTAATGATTACTAATTTACTGGTCAACATCCATGAATCACCAGTCAATTATCGTCAATCATCGAGCATTGACCGCTGATCAGCAGTCAAAGTGTAATAAGAAAAGAAATCTCATTATCCAATAAAAGGTGGAGAAGTTATAGGAATTTGGATAATACCATGTTATTTTTTCATGAAAATAACAAGGCCCATTCTTTTGCCGGGATGAGTTGAGAGTTGATGTCAGTTGTCAGCTGAAATTAGAAAAATAAAGAGAAATAATAGTTGATATGACAATTGATGTATGTGACATATAGAGATAACAAACTAGCTGATCAAATAAACTAACTTATAATATAGACAAAAGAATGAGGCCTAAATTTTTTTAAACAATCAGCACCAAATTTCCTCGAAACAAACTAGAGGGCGATTAAACTTACAGGCCCATTCTACAACCAGTGATATGGCCTGTTCTCCTTTGCGCTCGAGTTTTATGTAAAAGCAGAAAAAAAAAGATTAAGGGTGTGTTCGGTGAGCACAGTTAAATTTTGATAAGATTAATCTAGCCACTTGTCATTATTATATTGGTGTTCTCTTCTGGTGGGTCCAATAGTTACTCTCACAAATCAACTTTATCTGAACGCAGGTTTGAGTAGCTTTATGTTTCATGTGAGATTAATGCTATTATAGAACGGGCCCTAAACCTGAGGCCCATTCTACAACCGTTCAGTTCAAGCTCGCCCTGGATTCACCACGCCTGACATATGCTATTCCGAATGGGCCTACAAAAGTTTTCAAACCCACGGGCCCATTCTACAACCAGTGATATTACCATATATAGCTCAAAACCCTAATCGCTCTCTACCCGCGAACAGAGTTTCCAGTTTCCTTGAGCCAAAGCAAACCGCACTCTTCACGCCGACAACCATCTGCAATCTACAATGGGTAACATTCTCGAATCCTAGTCTTGATCTTCGCATCAAACTTTCGATCAACCATCATACCTCTTTTCCGTTCTGTGGTTTCAATGTTTATCGATGTTTTCCTCTCGATTTGCATGCAGGTAAGGTTCACGGATCTCTCGCTCGTGCCGGTAAGGTTAGGGGTCAAACCCGAAAGTTGCGAAGCAGGACAAGAAGAAGCAGCCCGTGGTCGCGCCCACAAGCGTATGCAATACAACCGTCGTTTTGTGACTGCTGGTAAGGATTTCGTGAATTTTTGTGTGCCGTTTTTTTCTGCTCGCTCTGAGATCTCTGTATCGTTTATTTTGGGATTTTTGATACATTCTGACGAATACCAAGTGAAGGATAAATTTTTATTCTCGTTTAGAGCTTGCATCAGCTTTCAATCGATGATGATACGCCGTGTAGCTTGTGAAAAACTAACACGCTCAATAGAAAATTAGGGTTTTTTTTTATATAAAGTTTAATATTGTTGTTTTGGTGATTTTGTTTGTAGTTGCTGGATTCGGAAAGAAGAGAGGCCCCAACTCATCTGAGAAGAAGTAGATGCGACATGAAGGAGGGAGGTGAAGATGAAAATTTTAGTACTGGACAATGTCTTAAAATGTAGTATGGATTTCTTACATCTCTTTCGGAAGGACTGCATTTGTTGCCTAGTTTTGTGATTGCTGGGGTTGCAATGTTGCTAGTTGATTGTAAAACCCACAATTTCAAGTTTTGTTATCTATAGAATCTTTGTGCGTTGAGAATTGTTCTTATTAGTCATTTGTTTACGTTGGGAATGAATATCGGATATGGTGATTACTCATTGTTGGTATTGCTTCCGATGCTGAGAATCAGAGTATATTGACGCCTGATCTTTAAACTGTGCGGGATAGGTATTCTTACTTTGGGATGACTAATAAGAACTTGAAATTGTGGGTTTCTTATACGAAATAGATAGTACCTCTATCTCTGCTTCCATTGCAATTCAGAAGCTCTAGTATGAACGGGAAATATTAATTCTGAATCGCAAGCTCGAAATTGATTATGTTATCTGTTACTTGAAAAGCGACCAAGGGGCTCAGTAATGTTTGTATGTGGTTAGGCTATCAGAACTATTCATTTGAAATATAGCTGTTATTTGGCTGTCACTTCACTTTTTATAAAGTTACGAAACTGTAAATATAGCAGTTTTCTGTAAGTGTTCACATATCCTCTGGTCGCGTCCTGTAGTTTGTCTGAACCAAGTGCACATATCTCTGTTTGAACTGGTGGTTTCTGTATAGTCTGAATCTCAAATATAGATACGCACGTTATTCAAGCTCCTCATTGTGTCTTCTCCTGTTACTGTTAGACTATCTGGTTAGACAGTGAGCCTGAAAATTGAAAATGAAGATTATAAGTAGAAGTGTGGGATCGCGGAATCAAAACCATCAACATTTACGGACATCTCTGTTCAGAACAGAGTGCCCAGCTGCCCATCAGATTCGTGGATTTTGAAGTTTTAGTTAGAAGCTCTTGTCATGTGATTAAACCCCATTCTTAGTGGTTGTTGGGCAATAGTCTTACTTTCCAAAACTCCCAAAACGGATCCCATTACATCTCTACTAGAGCAGCTCCGTAAACCATCAATGGCTGCAGTAATCCTCTGGACAACTCTGTCCACCCGCTCTTCAGATTTTGTAAAAATGTTTCACTTTGTAAATTCCGAAGGTCACAAGTGCTCGATCTAGGGATGTCAGGACTCCAAAGATTTTAATGGGACGGCAGGTTGCTGTTTGACTTATATTTTGTGGATTTATGCACGCCAATTAAGTTATGAAGTGGATTTGGAGGTTGTCATTCTCTGTGTTTGACAACTCTCCGTTCCTCCTTGGATTGAAATTTAGACCTCTTTCTGGTTTTTAACGTCAAAGATACGTGATTTAAGAAAGGTTGCTATAGAGAAAGTTACGGAACTCTTGATATTGTTAGGTATTGTTAGGAGATGTTGCATATGAATTTAGTTGGCATCTTTAGTTTTTCTTCTTCTGCGAGATTTACATGTATTGTTGTTAACACGTCTTAGTCCTAACTATGATGACACACTGGCTAGAATTTTAACTAAATAACTTGTGGATTCGTGTGATGAAGGATTTCAATAATACTTGTGCTTAGCTTTAATACATAACTGGAATCATTGCCACTGAAAGGTGTAACAGTGTTTTGTCTATATGTGGCATGGTGTTTAGGCCAAATGCTTTTGAAACGTATGGCAAGATTGATAGAGGGCATGGTGTTTAGACCAAATACAATTGGAGAAACAAGTCTTCCCTTGATAGTCTTACGCATTTCTCCATTATTTTTTCAGTATTCTTATGCGCCTTCTTCTCATGCCACCTTTTCTTTTGTTCCCTTTTTGACAAACTTACTTATGTACTTTAAATAGTTTTATCATAATGGTCTATTTAATTTCTCTTTGTTTAACTTAATAATTAGTTGCACAAATTGTAACTAAAGTACATTTGTCTAATCACTATTGGTTAACTATAGCTAACTAGAGGGATATTATGTTCTTTATGCATAAAAGTCCAAATGGGGCCAAAAAATTTATTGATCGCCCCTACTTGGATTATGTCTTGCAATCTCTTTTTTCTTTGACCTATCTTTGGCTGGCCTAAAGTGATTAAGCTCTCTTTTGCAATTGAAGAATCCTTGTCGAATCAAATTATATATGGTGATTTGTCCATGAAGGAGATAGAGGAAATATCTACCTCTCTCCCATAACAATTTGTGCTTAAAGGGAAATTCCACCTCCCTTCTTTATTTGTAATGAACATTAACACTTCTGGACTATCTTCCTTGCAAGGCACAAAGTTTTATCAAAAAGGAAAATGTGGAGTATCCAACTGAAAATCCGAAGAATCAGAAGCCACAAAAACAAAATTATTAAATTTATGATGTTAACCCAAATGTGATCGGGGATTGCCAAGAGTATGATGGACATGTTTGCTCACAACCTTGTTAGGTTTGTACAACTTTATAAACAATTAAATACATTTTATAATCAAACTATTTAATAAATTGGGTCCATCATACTCCACATGTCATATCTAGTATGTTTAACAAGAGTAAGCTTGATCGGTAGAGGGGAGGTATGCAGGATCCAAAGGTCCTGGGTTCGAAACCTACCAACTATTGTAACTATATAAAAAAAAATCTAATATGTTTAACAAGAGTAAGCTTTAACTTAAAGGCCACTAGTGACATCCACAATAATGTGTTATCTTTTAACATTTCCCAAGATGTCATATCATTAATGTATTTTATTTTATATGAAACTTTATAAATCTATTGACACTATAATTTTAAAAGTTTTAACATTCTCTCATTTCTTTATTTACATATTTATACACTATTTTATCTATCTCTATTACTTTTTCCTTGTTATAATACATAAAATAGTAAAAGAAACAATAAGAGCATACTGCACACATTCCTTAACTAAGAAACTTAGAGAGAGAAAAGTTGTGGATTTCACTCTAGTGTAGGAGTTTATTTTGGATTCTGATTAAGAAATTGGTGGAATCACCCCATGCTGTATGCTCTTATGTTGCATGAAGATATCGAACACCACCTTTATTTTTGGAAGAGTTCGATGCCGACTTTCAAACGCTTAAAGGCTACCATGGTTAACCAATTCTAAGTGAGCTTTGGTCAGTTTTTTTTTCCAATGGATAAATAGTCTTTAAATTCCATTAAAATTTTGATAACGCCTGTAACACCTCTAACACAACCAATTTCCAGCAATCCACTGCTTGACTTAAAAGCCATTGGCTATTCCCTTTTTCCAAGTGTTGATCTGCCACGCATAATAATATGACTGACTTTGTTTGCTAGAAAGTGACCATCAATCACATCTGCCCTTATATAAGTATTAATGAAGAGACCCCCATATACATATCCAGCCCAGACGCTTTCCAATTCGTCTAAGTCAGAATTCTCTCCTCCCAGCTCCATAAACCTTTGCACATAATTATCATACGGTAGATTACGTTTTGAGTTTACCACCGCTGCTAGTGCCAATATACCAGCACGGCCCCTAAGAAAACCTACCGACTCACGAATAGTCTCTGGATGGGGATTCTGGCATCATCAACTCATTTACTTTAGTCTCACATATTTCAATATAGTTTCTCGAAATTCTCAACTCTTCCAAGTCTCCAGTGCGGATAAAGCTGTTGTATAACATTAACGAAATGCCCAGAATACCTTCTGAAATAAGGTAGCGAGTAAGAGGACTACCCACGTCTGGGTTGATATCACCATAGCTGATAGAATAGTTGATTTCAGCTGGATTGATGTCGCTACAGCTTTACGTTTGACTGAACTTATTTCCTTGTAGCTGTAAATTTTCAAATCAGGAGTGGAGAGTGGAATAGACCTTCTCGGTGCCATGGCAGTGTGATTTGTATATTTTAGACCCCGTTCGATACCGGCGGCCCAAATTTACATCACATTAATGTCAACATTAATGTTGCATCCAAAAGCCCACATTTTCCCTTCAATTTCAGGGGCCCGTTCGATACCGGCGTCTACTTTGTTTCTCCATCAGCAGTAACATGTACCAAAATGCCTCGCATCGAGCCATACCCCTATTTTCTCGTGCATGTGTCAACTCAAGAGTTCTTTCCTTCTTCAGCGATTCAATTTCTCCATCTTCCCAGCGTAACCAAAAGGTTCTCCATTTCCCTGCGCATCTGCAACTTCCGGCGTGGTAAGTGGTTCTAGCCACCATTTTCGTATTATCCTTCTTCTGGGCTTTACCACTGGGATTTTTTTTTGAGGTGACTGCCATTGAAACGAGTTGGCGACATTGTTAATAGTAAAGGAGTTGTTCATCCCATTCTGACATTTTTTTCGGCTTGCAATATCTTGGCTTTGTTGCTTGTAGTGCAAACAAACAACAAGCAAAATCAGCGGACGATGTCGTACTCCCGGCGAAGCGTATACTTTTTTCCTTCTTCTGTCTTACTTCCTGCGCTTGTGGTGTGTTTTCATTTCATTACAGCACGTCGGATGACCCTAAAAATGGGTTGTTCGTATTCAATGCAATGTCAAATGAGGATATGTGACTGAACGACTGTAATTTGTTTACTGATGTCCTAATAGGGACCAAGTGATTCAACTGCTGATATACTTATTTTTGTTCGATCCTCTGTATTACAGTTGTGTTTTGATGGATGAAATCCTTTTATGATATACTTATGTGTTGTTGCATTGGTTTGTCTAACATCTGCAGTCCACTTCAACTGGAAGAAGTATCAACCAGTTGAACACTACATATATCAACTGTGACTGTCAGTTGACTTCTATGCTATTGATTTCGTACACAGCTGATAACTTTGGCCGCCTGTTTTTTAAATGTAACACCTGCGGCTTCTTTAAATGGTGGGATTCGGTAAACACACCAACTAGTGGAGGGACGTACTGGAGGAACAACAAAACATCTGACGTTGTGGTAGACATAAATAGGCTGAGTTCTCTCGTTGAAAAGCAAAATGAAATCACTGCATCAGTCAAGGCAACTGTCACTGATTTGGCTACAAAGATTGATAGGATTGAGAAGGCTCTGTTTTCTTTTGAGAAAAGCCAATCTGATGTTAATGTGAAGATGATGAACATGCTGGTTCTCTTGTTTGGTCTAGTTTTTTTGGTATTTGGGTGGGTCATTTTGGGTTAGTATGTTGGTTGTATTTTGGCAGCAGCAATGTTGTAATGTGTAGAACATTTTGAGGAATGTTGTAATGCATTTTGTCTTACCTAAACATTTGGTAGTGTAGCTTTTGTGGAACACAATACTGTGGTGTAACCGTTGTATTGACTCTAATGTCCTGGTTGATGTGCTGCGCAACCAGATGAATATTGATGTACCTTTGTCTACTTATGTGTTGTGTTTGTGCCTGCGAGTGTTAAGTTGTTGTGAACTTTCAGCTACTTTACATATATGCATAACTTTTCTGCATTCCTGATTAAATGACAACCGTCGACCAGGGTCAGATTATTCCTCAAGATGACCCAATTGTTATGTTTGATTTACAACCTCAACCATTGTCATCTATTATGTCTTCTGATATGCCTACATTGTTGCCTTGCACCGTGTTCAGCTCCAGGTACAGTTCATTGCTTACGAACAATCCTTTTTCATTTCAAGTACAGTCTGTTGATAGACTAACTATTTGTTGATTTATCAGTTTGATGGACATGGATTGTGCACCAAGTGCCATGGACTTGGTCCTTCAAACCAACGTCTTACAGACTGAAGAAACTGCTAAAGATGTCTTTCAAGATGCAGGAATATATTTTGCGAAAGGGAAGAGGAACAACATCTTCTGTAAAAGACAAATTGTTGTTGCTCTACCAGCTATTGCTAACAAACGGCAGAAGGGGAAGGAGAAAGTCAATCAGTTCACCGAGGTTGGCAGCACCAGCAAACCATTGACAACAGCAGCTAAGGAGGACAACAACCCTCTGGTTTCAGCATCAAATAGGGAGGCCAATAGCCCTCCAGTTTCACCAGCAACGAATACAGAGTGTAGCTCAAATTGTAGTTCCTGCAACTTCGATTCGGACTGCATGATAGTAGAGTATTATGAAGATGGAAACACTTCTACAAGATCTGATGACACTCCAGATATCGTCAACCTAGATTCTGACTGATTTATCAAAGATTTTCTTATGTGTTTTGTTGTAGTCCACGTTTCTTTTGGGACAGAGTAGTGTCATTACATAATTCATATGACAGATGTTGGATTATACATCTCTGTAGTTTTCATATCAATGGCAAGATGTTAGTGTTGTATTCTGTTGCAAATTGATAACAACTTCACATTTGCCATATTTTGAATTCTAAGGCAAAATAAAATACAAAATTCGTTGGCAAACTTCAGGAATTTAAAAGAAGAAACACACTTGCACTCTTATTTGGAATTGAGATAAAAAGTAACGGATTTTGTGAACTGTAACACCAACACATCCGTAACAGACACACGCACACATTGAAAATGACATCGAACGAGCCATAACTTCAACGATTCCAACATACTTTTAACAATCATCGTAATTTAGTTGCAAATCTTTGCAAATAGCTCCAATAATCTTCATCTACATTCGGTGGTTTGCTCCCACGGAAAGGATTTTCTTCATTGTTGGCTTTTTCTACATCAGCAAAGTTATCCCCTGTTGATTCAGTCTTGACCTCCATGGTCATTCTTCTACGAGCCCTAACTTCCGCATCATTGTTTCCATGCTTAGCATCGAACATCATTTTTCCACCTTTGTTCTCTTGCGTGATGTCTGACGCCATTTACTGCTGCATATCAACAGAGTTCAAACTTGAAACACAAACGAAGAACTGTTGTTGTACAAAGAAAATTCAGAACAAGCTTTGAATAGGTTGTTTACCTTTGACGATATTTAAGGACGCAATGAAAACGATGGAATGGGGATAAGACTTTAGGTATGTGGTTCTAGGGCTTTCTTCTTATATTTATAGCCGACGTTGAGGTTGCCTCATTGAAGTTTGTGAAAACTTACGGATTGGCAAAATTTTGATTTTAATTTTTAAAAAAATCCAACAACGGAAACGCGTTGTTTATGAGGTGAGCCATCCCATAAGTGTTGCTGTAATATGTGAAGTTCTAGTTATTCAGCTCATTGAGCCATACTTTGCCAAGTTAAAGAACTCTGTTTTCTAAACTAATGTCGATGTGGGATGGAGATGGTAGGCCAGGAACATAGTTCGACAGGAATGTGAAGATCACAACATGCATCTGTTTCTTCAACGACATGCAATTCATTACACATAGGACTGTGTCATTCAAAATACACATTACTGTCAACAATACAAAATCAACTAGATGCATTAATGTGGCAGCCAAAATACTGAATTGAACAACGTTCTGATTACTACTACAATATATGGGAGTCTGTGCATTCACTTCAACGTCTGATTGCTCTTCTCCTCATTGCTACCATTTGTGTGTTATGCTGTTCTTCAAACTGACCATTTCAGTTGCACCATTTTGGGTCGCACCAGTGCATGTACCTTCAGTGTCTTCCTCATCTTGCTCGGGCACAAAGTGTGGCGCTTCATCAATCATTTGAAAGCATGGATCACCGAATTTGCTCATTCTGATGAAGTTATGGAGTGTAAAACAAGCATTGACTATTTGCATCTGTTTTAGTAGAGGATAACTAGGTACTTTAAGGAGTATTTGCCACCTAGATTTTAAGACTCCAAAAGACCTTTCGATGGCAGAACGCAGTGAAGAATGGCATTTGTTGAATAGTTCCTTCCCATCTCTAGGATTTTCAGCCCTGAATTCAGATTGATGATATCTCACTCGTGTGTGTGGTGTCATGAGCCCAACTCTATCCGGATAACCCTTGTCTCCCAGATAATACTTACCTGCGTGGACAACAAATGCATGTAGTTAACATCAGTAAAGCATTCTAGCATTATGCCTCGACTGTTGTCATCCATGTGGGTGTGGTGTACCTGGTGGTGGCTTGGGGAAATTCTGAGTCGGTTCATTGACACAACTGAAGTAGACTCTTGTGTCATGAGCTGAGCCTTCCCAACCGGCACAAACAAATATGAAGAGAAGATCAAAGTCACATACAGCTAGAATATTTGTACTTGTAACACCTTTCCTGTTGATGAATCTCAGTCTCTCTTTTTCAGGTACCGTTAGTTCCCACAGACAACCATCAAGTACCGATGCAGTTCTACAAAACATCAAGATAATTTTGTAAGCATGTTTCTGATGTTGAAATGTATTACATACGCATACTGGTACGAATACAGTAATAACCTCAAAAAATGGATGATATTTGGGATTATCAAGTATTTGAGCTGGTGTAGTGCGAAAAAGTGGATCTCTTGGTTTTATCAAATCCTTTCCTAGTCTGCCAACAGCTTGCAATATGTCCCCAAAATGCTTAGAAACAGATGAGCCGGAGTGCTGGAATCTTTCCATTGTGTCCCTATTGGCACAACGATGGCTTAGAGTTCGCAAGAACCAGGCAACCCTCTCTTTAACAGAAATACGTGCTCTGTTACTAATGTAATACTTGTACTCCAGTAAATGACAGAGATGCAAAAAAGTGTCTTTGTTCATCCGTAACGCGTTGAAACAACGAACAGCATGACCATTGAGTAACTCGTTCACCCAGTCATTGCCCCGCATCCTTGACGTATGCATTGGTATTCTAACTGGTGTGTCAAATTCAGAAGTAATGAGTTGAATGTAAGCTAATACATGCTTCTCCAATTGTATTATGTTCATACAAATGGCTTGGCATAACTGTCTTATTTTGTCTGGGTCGCGGTCTATTACTTGCAGAATTCTGCTAAGTTGAGCACTTGACATCATCACCGTAATCTGAAAATGTACCTAGCAATGAATGGTAAATACATTAATATAACCGAATACAGAATTCTCATAACATTACTGATTTGTTTGTACTTAATGTATTACCATTTAACAGATAATTCAAACATAAATATGAAATGGGTACAAATGTAGTTGTACATTGGTCTGCCTTACAAACACACTTTCTCAACATTACTGCTCTGGTACATACCCAGTTCTAATCTGCATTCTTACAACATCAACCACCAAATCATCGGGCAATCTCTCAAACAAATCCCTATACTCATAATTTTGTATCATAATTGCTGCAGCTCTAAACTCATTATCACTAAATTGTCCTATGCTACGCAACCTTGTCACTGCCATACTTTCAGTCATTTTCCTTCCCTTGCTATCATCTGCTTATAGTCTGGTTTCTTACTGCCGACCAACATGTTCTCTATATGATTTGCTAAGCAGAGATTGTAAGACATCTCCAGCTCTCTAAACATTAAGAAGATTTTGTCTATGAATCCATCTTTTCTACAGATGTGGCACTGATGTGTCTTCCTTTTCTTTGAATCTGAAATTTGCTCATAAGACTGCAAATGCTCTATCTTTTGTTTCGCTAGTGTATTGATGAACTGAGTTTGGTACAGATCCACAGCTTGTAAAACCAGAAACTTAATGTAATCCTTTTTATTCTCCCTTAACCTTTTCCCTAGTGTTTGTGACAGTTGTGTATTGTTCCCACACTTTTCCATCCTATAGAAAAAGTAACAACGTGATCAGAACAAAATCAGCAGATTGGGAATGTTGTTCAATTCATTACTAAAGCAACGGAGTAATATATTACAATCTTTCTGGTTAAAGCAGATGTGATACCCCAAAATGAAGAAGCAACTACCCAGCTAAAGCTAACAAAAGCATAAATCAGCAGACTACACTAGTAGGTAATATCATCACCAGAGAAGCATGCATCCAAAAAGAAACTACTGATGCAGTGATGATAGCAGCAATACAAGGTACTTAAATAAGCATTGGGACTAAAACTATCTAACAAAATGACCTGCTATGAGTATGACATATACTGTATGTCATATAATATTAAATAAGCAGGATTTTCAAAAAGTTTGTTGCTGGTGACACCATCTGCTAGTCAAAGGTTGGCCTGTCGTTGAACTTGTACAGGAGCCTAGCCCAGTTTGCTATCTCTTCCTCATCAATCAGACTCATTAGCACCGCCCTATGGCTTCTTGATGCTATCATCATTATAGCATTGCTAACCTCATCCCTAGTTAGCCCACCAATACCACGTATTATACTAGATGCCTCATTCACTGTAATAATATTACAGTTAGGGCCACAATCAATTGAATCCAACCCATAGAACAATGCATCACACTTAGCCAAGGTTTCATTTACTCCAGTTTGCAAGGCCCTGAGCTCTGCAACATGCTCTGAACACTTACCCCTACTACCTTTGGATTTCTTTTCAGCTGGTTTGTTGTTCTGGTTGCACTCTTTCCTTTTCCCTCCATGCTTTACATCACCTTCTGTTGTCTTCATTAAGTCATCCCACTGGGGAGGCTTATTTTCTTTCCCTTGACGAGATGAGTTGTTGACGGTGGGATGCTGAGTATGGGTTGTGTTCTGCTGTTGTGAACGAAGACCTTCAACATTATTGTTCTGGTTATCAAATGCCATAAAACCTGTAGAACTGCCAGCAACCATCCCTGCAAACTGCGATCCCTGGAAGGCAGAAGCTGCCAAACTTGCACCATATTCAGCACTACTTATATCGAAGTACGGTGCATTACTCTCACCACAACCACCCTGGAACGGTGCACTTACTCGGTTCTTATTTGAATGTGCAAACCCATAGCTATTACCACCTGATATATCCATAGATAATTCCACAGTTGCACTTCCACCATCCTGATCAATAGCCAAGTCGACAGTTCCACCACCATCAGAATCTAGTATTTCATACTCGACAGGAGCTACACCACCAGGAGTCAATCTCAGCTCCCCTGTTGCGTATGATTGCCCCCATACAAGTTCCATATCATCAACCAAGTGTGATGGCCATTTTGAGTTGATGAGTTTGTAGATTGCCCTATTCTCCTGTTAATGATATGCAAAATAGTCATTAGTAACTGAACATAACAGGAAAACCATATATACACCAAAACATAAAAATAACATCTGCCCTTACCTGAGCCTTTCTAGCAACCCATTCAGGAGGGTAAGTGCAGCAGTTCCCTTCCTCGTTCCAACCCAGCCCCGTCTGCTTATGTGTTAAGTCTTTCCACTTCCTCCATCCTCCCTTTAACGTGTCCCCCTTGTTCTTTATCTGAGCTCTTTCAACAGGTTCTAGCCCTTCCCTTAACTCATTAAACTTGTGTGCAATATTACCCCATCTGTGCTGAAATCCAACTAAACTACCACCTCTTCCTATTTGAAGTTGAGCCTCATCGACTAGCAGTTTGATCAGGAGCTCAACGTCTTCATTGGTCCAATCATGCTTAGCCCTCCTTGGTCTTGCTTCCCCATCGTCTGTTTTCTTCCCCTTGCCCTTATCATTACCATTACCCTTGGCCATACCTAATCTAATGATTTTATTTCGTAAAACAGATAATCAACCAAATACGTACCCGCACAAAAGCAAACAGAACCACATTTGATGCATATAAATGCAGATAAATGCAAACAAATGCAATGCAGCTGTAGTACGACAACAAACGAATGGCAAGGGAGAATAACAATACCTTTTATCTGGAGTAGGCAATCGCTACGTACACAAATGGTTGAACTGCTGTGCTTATATGGACCTACCAAAAAACAAACGGGAACAAATTAACGCTACAGATCCACGAACAATTGGGAAGAACAAGAAACAGAAGGAACAATCAGAGAGAACATGACAGAGTAGGGATTACCTTGTACGTGCAGTGCATGAAAGACGTCGAACAAAGCTCCGTATTTAAGGACGAGATCTGGAAGCGCTTGAGTTGACAGTGGTAGTTGGAATTGAATGAACTCGAAGTTGAATGTGAAGATGATGCTATCTGCTGACGTCCACCGCGTGACGTAACAAGGAAATGGGAACTCAGAACCCAGTTCGAATGGCAATGGTGATAGGCAAGAGTTGGCAGCTCGTAGATATCTTCAATGCAAGTATGGTGATTGATGAGGACGCGGACGATGTCGTACGAGTGGGACGAAAATAATGGAAAAGGACGAGGGTATGTTGGTAAAACTCCACAAGAGTTAAAGCACCTCAATGTTGAAACGCAGCATTTGGAAGCTTTAAGATAAAGCTCACTTTGCTGCAAAACGTGGCCCAAAATCGTGCAAATGTCTTGTCCCGCCTCTATGTTCAAGGCGCCTTAATGTCAATATTTCACATTAATGTCCGTATCGAACGAGCCCTTAGTGTGTGGAGCAGATAGTAGCTTTGGTCAGTTTTAAATCTAATGGTAATTTAGCACCTGTTTTCCATCTTTTCTCCAAAGCAGAATAATCTCCTCATCATTGGTTCCGTTCAGTATCCATGCCATGATGAGGTTGTGGTAGTTTGTTTGCCCAAGGATGATCCGCTGGGCATCCATATCTATACGGTTGAGAGAATTGATTTCACTAACAGAATCATTTTTATATTTGAAACTTTTCAATTTTTAACCAAACAGATAACTTTGGCACAATCTTCCCTTTGCATCCACTTGAAAGTAATGTCTCTTTTATGAAAGTGATGGATGACGCTGCACACTAGCCATTTGTTTTACACGAACAAAGTGAATTTGCAGCAAGAAAGAAGCAAAGGAATGTGTCCACACAAACGTCTTCTGCTACAACGATTGTTTTTATTTATCAGAGGTTGCGGCAACATGGATCTTTATTTATAAGACTGATGTGGTTGACGTTCGCGCCGTGTTCCAACATGGTGTGCCTTGTGGACAAGTTAGTCTCTGTTTTCATCCCAAACATCTCTTTGCGGACAAAAGTATGTAGATACGTGGTGGCGTATCTGAAGTTGGTAGGGTATCCATCGTCCCTATAAGTGTTGACTCCTTAAAAGATCATTGTAGTGGACACCGATAATCCCAAAACTCGAGCGGGAATGTGAAGCATCACTACTCCCTCCCATATGTCTATTGACAAAAAAAAGTAAGGTCATGGATTCTATTTGTGTTGAGAATAATGATATTTATAAAAGGAACCTATAACATTATTGTTGCCTGGAATACCTCCTTCCGTTCAATTATATCTGTCTTTTTAGTATGTGAATCTTATTTAAAAATATAAATTATTATAGTTTTTTGATACACTTTTTTCTACTTTTAACCTTACTATTCAATATAAAAATAATTTATTTAAATAAAAAAGTGAAAAAATTATTTTTAAAAAAAGTAAAAAATAGGGTATGATAGATATTATTCAAACGGACGGAGTATATTTTAATTCTTACACCCACTTAACACAACTTTGTTCATTATTAAATCTTTGCCCCTTCTAATTATCTTTCCCTTACCATTTTTGCAGCCGATTTCTTGTTTACACCGTTTTCTTCTTCTACCCAAATTTCTCCTACACCTTTGCTAGTGGTATCTTTTGACTACATCTAGATATAATTATAGAAGGCTGCATATATGTATATTTGTACTATAACAACTGTACAATCGGTAAATAAAAACTATATAGATGTATATCTAAAGTTATACATTGAATTGTGATATTAATGAAATTCTACTAGATGTACATAGTAACTTCTTAAACCGTACAATGAGCTTACAAAATCTATACTTTTACACTATATAAACTATACAATTTTAAATATAGCCAAATATAATTACATATACTTGTAGCCAAGAATGATTGATTTTTTTCTCATCTTTGCGCTAACTTTCATCTGCTTAGTAATGAGATTCACGTATGAATTTTATTTCATTCGAAAACTCAAACTAATTCATAAGCTTGGGTGGGTAAGTTTGTTTAGGACATGCATTGCTAGATGTCACATCCCTTGTTTGTCTTCCATTGAGTGAATTGTCAGGCCATGCGCCATTAAAAATTCATCGTCATACAACCTATAAAATCCCCTATCTTAGATGACACAAATTTGAATAATGTTATTTATAATAAGTGTATAATCTAATAAATATATAATTATCATTTTAGAGTATGATTATTAATAGTTCTTATGGGTTCTAGTTAAAAAATAAAATAAAAACATGAGGTATATATGAGTAAGAGAGACTAAGAACTTAGGAAAAACCTATTATGGATCCCATAATAACTACCCTTCCAATAATAATACTCCACCTAAGTGAAAATAATAATAATTAATAATAGATTCTTCAATGTGGGTGAATGTTTTTAAAATTCTTAATATGATTCGAAAAAAAGAAAACATGAGAAAATGTTTTGGGGTCCGTGTGATAATTTTGCTCTTAACATACTACAGATTTTGCCCGATACTTGTCCAAAGCATTTAGCATAATTAATAATATTAAGTTAAAAATTACCTGAAAAACTAAGGAATGTCATAACACAAAAGAAACAATTTTGTAGGTAAAAAGAGAATAAAAGTTGGAAGAGGGACATTCAGTGAGTTCAAATGCAATATTCAGTGACTTTTAGATGGTAGAATCACTGAAGTTACAGAAAATATAGCTTTAGAGATGAGAACTCAAGACCAATAACTGAAGCAACTAAATGCACTAAACTGAAGCTAGAGTAGGATGGTAATTTAAGTGCCCCAAAATCTTTTTCATCACAGCTCATCATGTGAACTTAGCTTCTCAGCTGCGGGCTTCAATTGCTCGTTCTCAAGCAAGAATCTCACGGCTAACGAAGCATGCAATGCAGCTCCATATGGAAGTACATCCTCGTTGACTGTGAACATAGGATTATGAAGCGACTTCTGCTTCCCCTTGGCGTCATCATACATACCAATCCACCAGAAGTATCCAGGCATTGCTTCCGCATAAAACCCAAAATCCTCTGCCCCCATCATTGGTTTCATTTCCACGACCTTCTTTGGCCCACCAAGCATGTCCGCAGCTACTTTATTGAAGTACTTGTGGAGTTTATCGTTGTTGTTGACCACTGGGTAGAACGGTTTCTCATTCTCATAGAAGTCTATAGTTGCATTGCATCTTTGGACACTAGCTTGCCCTTTTATTACCTGCAATTTTGATATCAACATAAATGTGGGGACTAATAGCGACAAGAATAATTCTCAAATCTTAAACTATATACTAATTAGCAGTGGCTTAACACAACAAAAAGCATCTAGGGAGCTGAGAACTTTGCTTTGACGGAAACTGCTGCGTGTTGGTTCAAGCACATACATCAAGTGTCTCTAGAAATGTGAAGAATCAGAAACATATATGATACCTCTTCAATTCTTTGCTTAAGTTGGTAGAAGCTCTCGGTAGAAAAAGCCCTGAATGTCCCAGCGATGGTTGCTGAATCAGGAATCACATTGAATGCTCCGCCAGCTTGAAATTTGGCAACTGTCACTACCTAATCGGCACCATGCAGCTTAAATTTTGGTTAGCAAAAGTGAACGAGATATGGAAGCAAAAGTATCAAGTCAAAGAAGAAAAGAAGGCCAACCCAATAGGATCATGTACTACTCATTTGACATAAAAGAAAACGAGGAGTAAATTTACAAAAACAATGGATATCTGCTCCTGTTACAGAAAATGGTCAAGAATGTAAAAGAAGGTAAAGGCAGACAGAAGGATAACCTGTGAATCCAGGGGATCAACTTCTCTGGAGACGAGATGCTGCAAACTAACAATCACACTAGAAGCAGCTAGAATGGGATCAATCGCGAACTGAGGGATTGCTGCATGCCCACCTTTACCCCTTATCACTGCTTCAAACCTGCCACTTGCTGCCATCAATGGACCTTCCCTGGAAGCCACCGTTCCAATCGGTGCTTCAGGGCCGACATGGAGACCGAAGATGGCTTCAACATCTTTTAGGATTCCAGCATCTAGAATTATCTTTGCTCCCGCCCCTCCTTCCTCAGCAGGTTGGAAAACAAGAAGAACAGTGCCCTACAGAGAATATCTTAGACAATGGAGAATACTACATAAGAGACGGCAATAAGCGATGAGTGTGTGCAAGTGGCTGTGGTTAGAAAGGATGACAATCTACAATAATGGTTCTGATCAGCAAGACTAGAGTACTTCTAACATGTCCGGAAAAATGAACTGGAGCTTGGAGAAAAGAGAGGTGAATTCCATCATCTATCTCATCACCAGTGGGGAAGGGGGACAAATTGGGAAGCACTAAATGAGAAGCAGCAACACAGTAGGCTAGGATTTTCAGGCAACTCATTTGCCCCTGTTGCAGCTATCAGTTCCATTGGTTGGTTATGAAAGGAAATACAGAGGTAGGCTTACGATAATTGACCAGAAGTATTCCTTTAGTCATTTTGAGGATAGGCAGGATTTATACTGACCAAATTACCTCTGTTACTATTTAGTTAGTCCCTTTGTCATCCTGTTTCCATCCACAAGCAACTTGCAACACATCAATGGCCTTTGGCTCTTTATCAATAGAACGGTGACGATAAGAGTTTTGTTGGGCTCTCCAGCCTTGTGGTTATATTATCTAGCCCTCTTATCTTGTTCTCTATTCTGGTATACCCAGGAAGACAGTCACATTCAATACATACTCCATAGAAGCAAGAATAAAACATCAGCACGAAAGGAAAAATAAATAAAAACAAAGTTGTAGATAGCATAAGTATGCTAATAATAGGAGCACAGCAGTCAAGTTATGTAACAAATGTGCGATACAAAGCAAACAAAATTACATACGGAAGCCAATAGTAGAGAATCTAATCTTATTGGCAGGACATGAGATGAGCATAAGGCAACAGATGAAGTTACAGAGCAAACCTTCAGCTCATTGCGATGCTGATGAAGCAATTTTGCAGCTCCAAGCAACATGGTCACATGAGCATCATGCCCACAAGCGTGCATCTTCCCAGGAACCTTACTCTTGTGCTCCCACTCAACTTTTTCCTGTTATTAAATTCTTAAATATGAGTCTGCAGGAAACCATAGCTATCATAATCTGAACACCCTTAAATGTTAAGGGAGCTGTTCTAGCCATCCAAAACATGGAGTAAGAACAAAAGAAGGAAACATTTTAATCTTTTCTCTTTTTTTTTTTAAATATAAGTTCGCCTAGTGTCTCATGCTCCAGACCACAAAACTTCGGAGCACTCTATCCCAATTTGAGCGATCCGGGTGGAAATTCTAACCGAGGTTATAGCAAAATGAAATTTGACGGCAAAAAATCATATCCAGTAGCTTGAAATAACTAACCTCCATGGCTAGAGCATCCATATCAGCCCGGAGAGCGACGAAAGGCGGTTTACCGGAGCCGATGAAGCCGACGATGCCGGTAACAGCGACAGGGTGTTCATAGCGTATCCCCAAATCGTCCAGCTCTGACCGAATAAGCTTACTGGTTTCAAATTCCTGGAAAGCCAGCTCAGGTTTTTCGTGAATCCTTCTCCGGATACCCACCATCCAATCAAAGAACTCTGGTTTCTTCGCATTTTCGAGGAAATTAAGGGGGATTTGGGAGAGATTATCTACTTCTAGGGTGGAAGTACAGATTGAGGAGGTAAAGAGTAAAACAGAAACGATAATTTGGAGAGAGAAAAGATGAAAGACCATTGCTGTAAGATTCATTGTTTCTCTTCCGCAGTAAGGTGTGGGAGAATGATCAAGTTGCGGAAATTGACCGGGAGGAGACAAGAGCAGTCAGCAGTCGTAGTGGTAGATTCCAAACGGGTTAGGAGGTGCGGGGCTAGCCGGAAATCGGTTTGGCAATTGATGGCATCAGACCACGGCCGCCCATCTAACTATCCCGCTGATTATAAATAAGACCCTGATCTGAAAGATTCCTAACGTTTGCGCACGCAGTGTCTTATTCTTCTTTTTTAATGCGTTTGGTGTCTTCATTGGGTTCATTTAATGTTAGGGTGTGTTCGACCACCACCTTAATATTTTGGGGGTTGCTATTCGCAGTACAAAATTACTAATTACCGCAGTACAAACTTTTTTTAATTCATATTGACGTTGTACACATGTAATGATGTGTCGCTGTGTTTTTTTTTTTCAAAAAATGATATCTGAAAGTAAATTTACCGAAGTAGTTTGTAGGTGATTAGTAGCGAATTTTACTAGTTACTTTTTTGTTGTAATCAATACCGGAACCTTTTTTTTGTAAAAAAAAGTGTTGGATTACATTTTTATGTGTTTATATTATTAATTTGACTTAAAATTAATTTGTACTGCGAATAGCAAAATACTTTACTATTTGCAGTACAATTTTTTTTCACCAAACTTAGTTGAATAAGTTGGAATGTTGTGGGGAGACATTTTTTTCAGAAACAAATGGGAATTGAATGACCAAATTTCAGTCACAATGAGTAAAACAACAAAATTAGATCAACTTAGTTAAAGAAAAACAAAGTTACAACAACTAGTTTAAGAAAAACTAAGTTACAACAACAAAGTTAAAGAAAGACTAAGTTACAACAACAAAGTTAAAGAAAAACTAAGTTACAACAACAAAGTCACAGAAAAACTAAGTTACAACAACAAAGTTACAGAAAAACTAAGTTACAACGAGTTACAACATAATTGATATTATCAATCATCATTACTACCAACTGACTCATCACTCTCGCCTTCATATGAATTGGAGACTGACTCCATTGAAAAATCATTGTTGTCAAATTAAGACACTAAGTGAGCTCACTCTTGTCAAATTAAGACACTAAGTGAGCTCACTCGTGTCAAATTAAGACACTAAGTGAGCTCACTCGTGTCAGATTAAGACACTAATTGAGCTCACTCGTGTCAAATTAAGACACTAAGTGAGCTCACTCGTGTCAGATTAAGACACTAATTGAGCTCACTCGTGTCAAATTAAGACACTAAGTGAGCTCACTCGTGTCAAATTAAGACACTTATTTCGTTCGGTAGAATGGTTCAACATATAACGTTCGTCGGTTTCATATAGCGTTCTTCGGTTTCATATAGCGTTCTTTGGTAGATGTTTGGACGTGGAATAAACGTGTTGTTACACTTTTCTGGATTTATAAACATTGGTAGATGTTTGGACGTGCAGTTTTTACATTTTGATATATTTCAGTTATTGTGACATAAACATTACGTTCTAACCGCTTCGTAGAGTTACATAAACATTTTGGATCAAGTGTTGTTTGACTTCTGACGTAGTTATTTCCTGAATTATGTATCTAACTTGATTTCGAATTTATGGTCAGGCACCTACGGAGACTGTTGGTATGGTTTATATGAAAGGGTTAGATGCATCTACATTTCTCTCATAGTTTGTTTCAATATTTTACGTTCAGTTTCTTGGAATGTAATTTTCGTTTGTATGTTGAGGGACAAAAGACAAAAAAAATGACGTTTACCTTTTAATAATGTAGAAGGCCTCTAATGTGATAGTTAAAGAGAACAAGAACAATGATGGAGCAGTCTCCTTGGAGGTTAGAATGCCTGGAAGGATGAAAAAACAAGGCAGTGAGTGGAGTTTCCTGAAAAAGAATGGTGATTTTAATCTCGTTGCTGATACTTTTATCCTTATCCTAACAAACTAGGTATCAAAAATGTTCAAAAAGCTTCCAAAGGAAACAAGAAAGAAGTTTGAAAAGAAAGGGTACTTCCCCCAAGATGGATACATCATCAAATACTTGTCTGTTCCACCAAACTGCTTATCCATTCCAGATGTATCTGATGGAATAAGTGTCATGTCCTCGGTAAGTTATGGTGCTACTCTTTCTGCCATGCCCTTTGTTACCTTTTTTTCCCAATGTTTTCATTCTTGTTTTCTTACTTATCTGCAGGATGTGTCTTCAGCAATGCAGAAGAAGGTACTAAGGAAGATCGAGGAAATAAAGAGTTCACGATCAGGTGAGCCTAACTTCCAGTGCGAGGCATTGGACAGAGAATTAACATTTAGGAGAAATGAAGAGCAAAAGAAACAGTGCATTTCTAGAAAAATTTTGGCATAGTCTCCCCTGTTTTTCTTCTCTTCCCCGGTTCTAAGAACCTCCACAAAATGAACCAGAAGGTGATGACCAGCAATTTCATCAATACGGTAACAATCACCAAGTCCACTAGAAAATAACTACATCCATACTGTATCTTAAAACAACAAAAACATAAAATCCTAAACTATGCCCCTCCATACACTAGTGCAGAAAATGTTTTTTACCACGGTTATTTTGCCTATATACCACGGTTCCAAACCGTGGTTAATACGCGTGTCGTATATTCAAAAATGACTATAAACCACGGTTCAAAACCGTCGTTTAAACGCTAGAGTAAAAACCACGGTTGTACGGCGACCGTCATTTAAATCCGTTTCTGTCGCGGGGAAAGACCGATTTTATACCACGGTTTGACTTTATAACCGTGGTATATAAGCCTTTTATACGACGGTTCTGGAACATAACCGTGGTATATTACCGTTTCCATTGAATTTTATACGACGGTTTTGCTACTAAACCGTGGTTTATAATGTCGTTCCATTGTGTTTAAAACCACGGTTTTTACATAACCGTGGTTTTTTTTTTCTTTTTTTTTTAGTTTTTTTTTTTTTTTCTAGCCTCTACCACAATGTGTTTTCCAACACAACCCAATTTACAATCATATATATACAACCTGTACAGGGCATCCAACTGGTATTGCCCTTTGATAACCAACCACACTATATATATGACCATAAACCAAGTTGCCAGTTTGAATTGCAACATTGAAAACGAATTGCAAAACAAAACTTTCAAAAATAAGAGAGAGTTGAACTTTACAAACTCTTTGAGAGTCTACGTTGCTTCAGCACAAACAAAAGTGTAAGTCTAACTACACTAGGATAAGATCTAAGTAACACTCAAGTAATTTTTACACCAAAACTGCGATAGATGATCTCTTACAAAGTCGAGATCCACTTTGGAATACGTGCTCCCTGCTTTTGTGAAAAAAGAAACGATCTGTCCATAAAAAGAAACTGATCATCATTAGTACACAATTTTATTTCAAATGCAATAACTTTAACTAAAACTTTGATTGGTATGGTTTACCTTGTCATCATCACCAAGCGTGTCAATATTTTGTACAATCTCGAACATGTACCGCATCACATAATAGCCACAGCTTCGTGAATCAGGCTGCTCCGAATTCCTGTCCTTCTTCTTTTTTTTGCTGTAGACGTTCATCACAATATTCTTTAGCTTATCCATCACTGCACAAATTGAAGCAACCCAGTTAAGATTAGTTACACAAGTAAGTAATAATAAATCAACAGAACAACTATAGTATAGCCCCAAAACTTTCCAAATTCATCATTGTAATCCTTAACTCTTATCTAACTTAGCCAAAACTTATAATATAACATATTAGGTCAATATTATCTCTAAATTACATAAGACTTTTGGACCTTAAATTATATTTAAATCAAAAAATTGCATAATTAACTCTTGTCATTGTAATCCTTGACATTCGATTTACTACACTTGTTACTTAGTCACTTAAACTTTATTTAAAAATTGCATTTTCCTTTTGTACCTATAAGCCCTTTAACGCATATTAATGCTTTAACTTGGCTGTAAACAAATTATAAACTTAAAATGCAGTAAATAAAACAGTAGGCATTCGGCTTTAATTGTTACAACACCAAAACAATACTCTTTAACCCGAAAATTTCATAAACTTGTCATTTAAGTTCTTAAACCTTATTTTAACTTACTCAAAATTATGATATAAGTTCATAAACATAAATATATCATTATAAACACTTTCATACAGAAACAATTCAGCCCTATACATAACTAACCCTTTAGTTTTCAAAAATTGCATTTTAGCCCCTTTTTACTTATCATTTTGTTCTAAACACATTGTAAACTTAAAATGCGGTAAATATAACAGTAGGCATTCGGCTTTAATTGTTACAACACCAAAACACCATTAAAATGACATTAAACACTAACTTAAGGAGTTTACCTCCTAATGCCCAATAGTTGATTTTTCAAGAGGCTTGTAGCTTGAAGTTTTCCTTGCTCGTCGGCCCTATTTACAGAGGGGTTTCACTTAGATTATTGGTACAAATTTAAAGCTTAACCAACTCTTTAATTTCAAGGTTTAGAGTTTTTACCTTTACAAAGATGGACTTTTCCACACTTGTTTCGCTTGCTTTTCTTGGCAATTTCAAAGGGTTCCCAAGCTCCAATTTCCTGCCATAATACAAGGAAAAAGAAAGTTCAGAAAATAGAACTACAACTTAGTAAAATTACTAGGTCATTTATGATTTATAATAATTATTCTATATAATTGTAACTCTTGACTTTATAATTGTCATTCTCTTATTTAATATCTTAGTTATTTTATTAGCACTTTTTAAATTTAATTTTTCATGACTTATTGCAATTATTCTATATAATTGTAACTCTTGACTTTATAATTGTCATTCTCTTATTTAATATTTTAGTTGTTTTATTAGCACTTTTTAAATTTAATTTTCCATGATTTATAATTACATTAACCAATACAAAAAAAATTTTAAAAAAAAATATCTCGCCCCAACAGACGGGGCGAGTCTTCAAGGTTCACCTTTGCAGCGGCGGTGAGGCAGGCAATGTCGCCTTTGCATTGAGGGCGAGCTTGTTTCGGTCGCCTTTGTCGGCGCGACGAGCAGGATGAGGTCGTGTCTTTGGCGAAGGCGAGCAGCGAAGACTAGCCTCTGTCGGCGCGGCGAGGAGAGTGAGCTCGTGTCAGGGGAAGAGGCGAGCTGTGATGGGTCGCCTTTGTCGGCGCGGCGAGTGGGCGAAGGTCATTCCAGGAGCAAGGGCGACTGAAAACTCCATTAATGGAGTTTCAAGCTTTTTTTTTCCAGATTTTTGTTCTGTAGATCTAGGATAATTTAATGTGTGTTTCTAAATTCTAACAACATATTTGAAATCACCACATCAAGATCTATAACTTGCAAAAAAAAAATCGAAAAACTCACCGGAAAAATTTTCCGGCGGTGGTCCGACGGTGGCTCCGGCGATCAAGAAAGAGGATTCCGGTGAGGTAGTTTGGAGGAGAGATGGTGCGTTGTGAGAAATGAAGATACCGAACACATCCCGTTTATATATAACGTGCACGTTTTGGAGCATTTTTTCAAAAAACGCTCGTTTTAACTCGTTTTCAACATATTAACGTCGTTTCGTACTAAATACAGTAAAACATCAATAACTTAGCATGAAATCACAATTATAACATCCAAACACAATAAAAACGGGTTTAACGACTTTTACTACAACAAGAGCGTTTTTTTACCCGAAATTGGCGTTATCAACTACATTTTTCAATACGATGTTTTCTGAAGTTGTTACAATGTCTGAAATTTATTCAAACATAACGTAAAATGTCATTTACCAATGTCAAGTCCCAATTATAACGTTCGAACACAATAAAAACGGCTTTAACGATACAAAGACAGCATTTTTTACGGTTCACGGTGATGAAATGCATATTTTCAAAAACAAAATTTACAACACGATGTCACTACATGTGTACAACGTCATATGAATTAAAAAATTTTGTACTGCGGTGATTAGAAATTTTGTACTACTGCGAATAGCAACCCAGTAATATTTTGATTTAATTCACCTTTGGACACTTGTCACTATACTATTGGGGTTTTCTCTTCTTTTTTTTATTGGGACCCACCCTCACTCTCACAAACAAATTACTTTTCAAACGCAGGTAATGGTAGCTTTTAAAATCTTGTGGATTAATGTTGCGGTTGAAGAGGACCTTAGCTGTTTTATCTGAGCCCAAATATATATTTTTTCTTCGAACTCTAATCCCAAATATTGACCGGGACATAGCCAACAAATATCCGACGGATGTAATGTGACGGACACAACATTTTCGTCAGACCGTTCAATTATTGTATCTTTTACTATACGGGTGGGTGTAAGTTCCACTTGTATCCTAATAAAGTAGATTGATTAGTTTATTAAAAAACAAATTAAAAATGGAATACGTCATCAATGTGATGTGGACAGTTTCATTTTTATTTTCCAATTTTTAGTTTTAACTATTAATGTAACCATAAAAGTCACTTTTTTTGTAAAATAAATTTTAGTTGATTAACAAAAATATTTAAAAATTATTTCAACAACTTTAGTTATAGAAAATACAAGATCTAAGTTCAGCTGTAAAAAATCAAAACATAAGGTACAACCGTCTAATGGCTAGACCTACGAAGAAGATTTAGGACATAATTATAATTTTCGTCGCGTGACCGAACACATATTGACTATTGGATCAATATATTATCGGTGAGAGGAGCATATTAGGTGAAAGGAATATTTCAATTTTGTCAAACAATGTACGTAAATACATTTTAAGAAGAAAAAAAAAAAGAAATGTAAGTAAAACATAAAGTGCTTCTCTCACCATATCACTTTGTGATGTAATCTTTAATTGTGTAAACTATTAAAATACTTCTAAGATTAGATACTAATTAAGCATAATTATTTTAATAGAATTAGGTGGATAAATGTCATATACAGTAAAATACAAAGCCAAATATCAATCTGTAAAGTTATATGTAGTATTTATATAGTTTACAATGTAAATATTATAATAAAAATAATAATGTAATAACCACCTAATCAAAATAAATATAATAATAATTATTAAAAATAGTAATAGCAATTTTCATATAGTAGATACAATTATCAAAAGATATATGTTATTAATTACTATTATTATATAATTTTACGATAGTTTTGTATATCTAGAGAATTGATTAAATACTTTCGAAGATTTAGCTAGATCATTTTGTGATTCATTCTTATATCTTTATAATGTTTTAATTTCTTGGTAGGTTTTTAGGGTTTGTGTGGTGTAGGGTAATCTATTTTGAAGCCGTTCTATACTTTGTATTGTCGTCAGTGACTCGACAGTTTTTCAGAGCTTGTGGTGTAGGGTTTAAAGTCTAACTAAACCCTACATCACAAACCATGAAAATGCCTTCGACGATTTTAGCTTTTCTAGGGTGGTTTTCATGGTGTGTGGTGTAGGGTAATCTATTTTGAAGCCATCTATACTTTATATTGTTGTCAGTGATTCGATAGATTTCAAGGTTTGTGGTTTAGGGTTTAGGGTCTAAACCTTACACATAAACCCTGAAATGTCTTCGACATTTTTAGTTTTCCTAGGGTGGTTTTTAGGGTGTGTGGTGTAGGGTAATCTATTTTGAAGCCGTTCTATAATTTGTATTGCCGTCACTGAGTCGACAATTTTCAGGCCTAAACCCTACACCATAAACCCTGAAAATCCCTTCGACGTTTTTTTTTGCTTTCATAGGGTGGTTTTTAGGACGTGTGGTGTAGGGTGACCTATTTTGAAGTTGTTCTATACTTTGTATTGTCGTCACTGACTCGACAAATTTCCACACCACAATTATAAATAACATTTCCAAGGTTTTATATAAAGGTGTCCCCAAATTCAGATAAACGTTTCCACATGTTTATTTAAACGTTTCCATATTTTCTAAAATTCCATGATTATCTATAACGTTTCCATATGTTTCTAAAATTCCATGATTATCTATAACGTTTCCACTCCACGATTACATATAAACGGTTCCACTGCATGATTATATATAAATTTCTATAATTGTATATGATGTTTCCATGACACAATTATATATAATGTTTCCACCGTTATACATAAAGGAGTCCACGAGTTCAGATAACATTTCCACCTTTTTATTTAAACGTCTCCCCATTTTTATTTAAACATTTCCACGTTGTTATATATATGTTTTATACATTTTTATCTAAACGTTCCCCGTTTCTACAATTTCATGATTATATATAATGTTTCTATGTAGGGATGTCAATGGGTCGGGTTCGGGTCTGGTGACACTCCACCCGACCCGTCACCCGTTTTCACCCGCATTACCCGACCCGACCCGTCACCCGAAAAATCACCACCCGTCACCCGTTTCACACATCACCCTTTTTTTTCTAGCATATATCTCTCACCCTTTCACCCGTGTTTCACCCCCATTTCACCCATGTTTCACCGCATTCAGCACACCCGCGTTTCACCTGTCACCCGCGGGTGAAATGGGTGAACCTATCACCCGTTTTTTTCTTAGCATATATTTTTATTTTGTAACACCTATATAAGCTTAGTTTTTTGCTAAAAAAACATCCATATTTGTTAATAAGACATACCTATCAACTAATGTTAACAACATACTCCAAACATAGAGAATTAACCATGAAATTAGGATTTTTTTTAAAATATATATATGCATGCGGGTGACGGGTCGGGTGACCGGGTGAAAATTTTTCACCCGACCCGACCCGTCACACGAACCCGTTTCACCTGTCACCCGTTTTTTGCGGGTTTTTCACGCGTTTAAGCGGATCGGGTGATCGGGTGAAACGGGCACCCGTCACCCATTGCCATCCCTATTTCTATGGCATGATTACATATAACATTTTAGTAATTATATATGAATGTTTCCATGCCACAATACATTTCCACGATTTATATATAAACGTTTACACGCCATGATTACATATATACGTTTACACAATTATTTCCATGCCACAATTAATATAACATTTCTACGACACATTTCACGCCACAATCAAGTATAACGTTTCCACGATGCACATTTACACCCTAATTATCAAGTATTTTCCACCGATTTTATGAGTTTATAAAAACGTTTCCACATTTTATATAAATGTATCCACGAGTTTATATAAATGTTTCCACGTTTCTACGGTTCTATTATTATATATAAAAGTTTCCACATCATGATTATACATAGCATTTCCAACATTATACATAAACTGAATTGTTGGAGTCGACTTTACGTATTTATTAACATTTGATTTTTATATATGCACTATACGATAACTTATAACATAAAGGTTAAAAAATTAAAATGCAATATTTAACAAAATATTATACATCACTTTTTTATTTCGAAAATAACATAAATATTAGCTTGGTATTTTTATATTAGCAATTTACTTAATTTTAATCGGTTGATTGGTTTATTTTGAATTGCTATACTCCATTTTTTACATATATGTATTAACAACAAATATTATAAGATTAGAAAATTAAAATACAATAGCGATATCATTCAGTTTTTTTTTTGCTTTAAAAAATATAAATAAATAATTTAGTGTTTCTTAATTCAACTTTTTTAAAAAATTCAATCACGATATATGTTCATCTAACAAATTTATCAAATTAAATAAATAATATTTAATAATCATGTATACATATGAATCTAGTCAAGTAATTTTTTTTATATAATTAGTGAATTATTTTATTAATAACTATATTATTAAAAGGACAAAACAATTACACTCTAACATTTTTAAAATAAAAAAACAAAAACAAATTTATATAAAAACGAGACATCCAATGACAAAAACATTGATGGTGATATATAGGATATACACCCGTGATTTACATTTTTAAAAAATATTATTCATTTGATTAAGCATTGATATACTCTCTATTTTATATATAAAACAACAAATATAATATTAAACATTATTATTCAATAGCCACATAGTCACGTAAAAATTTGTATAATTTATAAGTTATGCTCCAATGATTTGAACCAATGTCAATGTAAAAGAAATAAAAATAAAAATTCCATACATGTGCCTTTTGGCGTACGTGCTGATATAAAACAATTCATCATATTTTATACAGCGTACTGCTGTATAAAAAATGTTTTCATCTGATTTGTAAATATGTCTGGCCCACTTTGCTGTTTAAAATAAAAGGAAAAAAAACTTTTCGTCCCAGACGGAGAAATGGTGTCCGTGACCAAATCCGCACCCACAAATATCCCTCAACAAAAACGGTAAAAGTGAAATGTTCTGTGTTATAAAAAAAAAGTGGTTCAAAAAGACATGTTTTGCGTTATAGTTTTTTTAAAGAAAATCTTTGTTTTAAACAAGAAATAATCAAACTGGAATCCAAACCAACCACAAAATAAGACCGCGGAAAGCACGAACTAACTTGCTTAGAAGTGTTTTCTTTGTCATTCTCGTCCTCCTCTTCATCTGCTAGAGAACACACTATCTCTAGAATTCAATTCGGTGGAACAAGGGATTTTTCCTTTAAGCTGTTCATGTCTCCTATTATCCTTATCTGTATTTTCTAAATTCGATCTACAGGCAAGCCTCTCCGAATTTGCGTGGAAGCAGAAAGGAAACAAACATTTCCATTATTTGCTCCGGGTTGATCCTAACTGGGGTTTTGGATCTTTCATATTTTCTGTTTAGAGTGTAAGAGGCCTGCACAATGTTTACCCGAATTTTCACAAACCCTAAGAAAGAAATCAGCTCAGTCGCAACTATAGAAAAGTTGACCGAGGTGATCATCATCATAGTAGCAGGGGTTCAGTGTTTGTCTTTTTGAAAATTGAATACAACTTCAAGAATTGGTTCTACTTTCTATTTGTATGATCTTCCCTTTTCCTTTTCCAAAATTTTCTCGCTGGTGCAATTTGTGGAATTGAGGCTTCTTGAGTACTGAGCGACTGACATAATTTCTGGGGCGAAGCTGTCTAAAACACTTGTTATTAAAGAAATATTAATCTACTTTGGTCAGGAATAACCATCTTGGTCGTTTCTTTTTTGGGCAAGCGCACTTTTTCAAACATGTTTCTTCGTGTATTGGGTTGGTGTGATTGATCATCTGATGTGCAGTCTTTAGTTTACGAGGTTGCTCAGCCTGTCTTCTATCTCCTTCGTTCATAGGGGTTTCTTTATTATAAACTTTGCGGTTTGTTGTATACTTGTATGTACGCTCCTGAAACTACTTAGGGTCCGTTCGCACAGAGCATTAATGCTCTTTGATTTCAAACGCAGGTAAACCTGCGATTTCATAAAGCTCATCTTGTGAGACTGACAGTGGGACCCAACAAAAAAAATAAACAAATAACTACCTAACACGTGTGTCATTTTAGTCTTGGACGCTGTGCTCACTTTCTCCCGCGATGAACGAACGGACCCTTATAGGTCCCTTTAGCTTGGCTAAACATTTGCTCTCTATCAAGGATGGTGTGTTTTTATCGTCTTTTCGCTATTACTTTTGATCTATATGGTTATCGTTCTGTTATTGGCTAACATTCGACATGGCTTTGTGCTGTATTTATGACCGATAGACACTCGAGTTGTTAGAAAAGAAGGAGAAGGTGCTCTTTAGGAAGGCTTCTCAAGAGGTTGAAAAGGCAAATTAATTTACCAAAGCAAAGAATAAAAAATGTATGGTTGAAATTATTGGCATTTTTAATCGTAGCCCTCCTTTCTCTACGAAATAAAGAATAGGAGCTTATACACATTGAAATCTGCTGTTTCATTTTTTCTGATATCCTGGATCAGCTTGCTCTTTCCAAAATGAACGTCTACTTCCAGTTTGATTAGGAAGTAGTAGTACACTTTAATTCTTTGCTCACAGAAGCTGATGTGGTGGAGTGCAACAATGGTGGTAATCTGGTGTGGTGATGCATGAATTATGGTGACGGTGGTGGAGATGATGATGGTGGCGTGGCGGTGTGGTGATGTATTAAATTGAAGAGAGGCGCTACGCCATCTCTCGTGGCGTGAATAGATGGTGATGGTTCAGTATTGTGGTGATGGTGTAAAGCGAGAGGCGACGAGAGCCCCTTCCCATGAAGCGTGTCCCCTTCTGAAAACCTAACTTCTTCGTTTATATACATGCAGCGATCAAGGTTAGTTTTTTTATCTTTTGTTTCGATCAAAACATAGCGTCTGGAGCTGCTTCTTTCGTCACGTCCGGATGTGCGTCCGGACATACATGTTCGGACGTCTGTGTATAAGCCGCACAATGTTTCTCCATATATGACGCGACCGGACATGCGTCCGGGTCTGAAGTCCGAACGCGTCTATGTTTGCTGTCCGATCCAACACATCTAGACGGAAGTCCAGACACAATTATATTTCGCCTGCGCTGGAAGTCTTCCGGACACATGTACGGACACATTTTGGACAACTCTCGGCATTGCAAGTTCGGACAGAAGGTTGGATATAACTTTGACGGGTCTCAGATTCTTCGTTTTAGCTCTGTTTCGCTCCCCATTTGTTGCGTTAGAAATCTCATGAGAAAATCTATGCATTTTCTAGAGTTTTCACTGCATTAGACACAAATGTATCAGTTTACATCAAAACATAAATATAAGAAAAAACATATGATAAATGAGAAATACGACAAAAAATATTATGAAATAGAAAAAATTAAAACCCTACAAATAGATGTATTTCATACTTATAATCTGTCGGTCAGGAAGACCTTTAGCTTGGAGCGGCTTGCTCAACTGTACTTGGATGAGATTGTGCGGTTGCATGGAGTTCCTACGACCATAGTTTCAGTTAAGGATCCGAGATTTGTGTCTCGTTTCTAGTGCAGCCTGCATAAGGCTTAAGGACGAAGTTAGCATTCAGTTTAGCCTACCATTCGCATTCAGATGGTCAGACAGAGAAGACTAATCAGATCCTTGAGGATATGCTTAGAGCCTGTGCTCTGGATTTTAGTGGTAGCTGAGATCAACATGTGACTTTGATTGAGTTCACCTACAACTACAACTTCCAGTCTAGTATCCGCATGGCGCCATTTGAAGCGTTATATGGTAGAGGTGCAAATCTCCCATCTGTTCGGATGATCTGAAGGAGAGGACTCTGGTAGGTCCGGATTTGGTTCAGGATGCAGTAGGTACGATTCAGACCTTCCGTGAGCGTCTGTTAGTTACACAGAGCCGTCAGAAGAGCTAAGCAAATCAAATGAGGCGACCGCTAGAGTTACGAGATTTTCGCAACTAAATGCACTAAACTGAAGCTAGACTGCTAGAGTAGGATGATAATTCAAGTGCCCCAAAATCTTTTTCATCACAGCTCATCATGTGAACTCAGCTTCTCAGCTGCGGGCTTCAATTGCTTGTTCTCAAGCAAGTATCTCACGGCTAACGAAGCATGCAATGCAGCTCCATATGGAAGTACATCCTCGTTGACTGTGAACATAGGATTATGATTCGACTTCTGCTTCCCCTTGGCGTCATCATACATACCAATCCACCAGAAGTATGCAGGCATTGCTTCCGCATAAAACCCAAAATCCTCTGACCCCATAATTGGTTTCATTTCTACGACCTTCTTTGGCCCACCAAGCATGTCCGCAGCTACTTTATTGAAGTATTTGTGGAGTTTTTTGTTGTTGTTGACCACTGGGTAGAAGGGTTTCTCATTCTCATAGAAGTCTACCGTTGCATTGCATCTTTGGACAGTTGCTTGCCCTTTTATTACCTGCAGTTTTGATATCAACAGAAAATGTTGGGAGTAATAGCGATAAGAATATCTTCAAATCTTAAACTATATAATTAGCAGTAGCTTAGCACAAAAAAAGCATCTAGGAAGCTGAGAACTTTGCTTTGACGGAAACTGCGGCGTGTTCAAGCACGTACATCAATCAGCAAGTGTCTCTAGAAATGTGAAGAATCAGAAACATATAAGATACCTCTTCAATTCTTTGCTTAAGTTGGTAGAAGCTCTCGGTAGAAAAGCCCTAAATGTCCCAGCGATGGTTGCTGAATCAGGAATCACATTGAATGCTTCACCAGCTTGAAATTTGGCAACTGTCACTACCTAATCGGCACCATGCGCTTAAATTTTGGTTAACAAAAGTGCACGAGATATGGAAAGCAAAAGTATCAAGTCAAAAAAGAAAGACCGCCAACAATAGGATCGTGTACAGTATTTAACGTAAAAGAAACAGAGAGAGTAAATTTACAAAAACAATGTAGTATCTGCTCCTGTTACAGAAAATGGTCAAGAATGTAAAAGAAGGTAAAGGCAAGGCAGAAGGATAACCTGTGAATCCAGGGGATCAGCTTCTCTGGAGACGAGATGCTGCAAACTAACAATCACACTAGAAGCAGCTAGAATGGGATCAATCGCAAACTGAGGGATTGCTGCATGCCCACCTTTACCCCTTATCACTGCTTCAAACCTGCCACCAGCTGCCATCAATGGACCTTCCCTGGAAGCCACCGTTCCAATCGGTCTTACAGGGTTGACATGGAGACCGAAGATAGCTTCAACATCTTTTAGGATTCCAGCATCTACAATTATCTTTGCTCCCGCCCCTCCTCCTCCTCAGCAGGTTGGAAAACAAGAAGAACAGTGCCCTACAGAGAATATCTTAGACAATGGAGAATACTACATAAGAGATGGTAATGAGCGATGAGTGTGTGCGAGTGGCTGTGGTTAGAAAGGATGACAACCTACAATAATGGTTCAGATCAGCAAGAGGCCCTATGCATATGGTCCTGATTTGTTGGAGTGAGACACAACACAAACTATTCTAAGACTAGAGTACTTCTAACATGTTCGGAAAAATGAACTGGAGCTTGGGGAAAAGAGAGGTGAATTCCTTCATCTACTTCATCACTAGTGGGGAATGGGGGACAAATTGAGAAGTTTGAAGAGCCATTGGTGCCGCCACCAGCAGCACTAAACGAGAAGCAGTGTCAAACGTGGGAACTCCAAAATATTTGACTGATTTGTTAATTAAAATAGTTAGTATAAGCAACTTTATATACTACTTCTTCGATTTGTAGTAGTGGGTAGTTTCCAACTAGTGGGTTGTTACTTTAGTATGTCAAGTTCAATTCCTTAATCCCTATCTAAGGGAGCACTGCGGTTGTAATTATCATCCAAAAAATTAATATCAAGTTCTAGTTTATCTTCTACTCTATTGCTACATTGGTGCTTTCTACGTATCGGAACCACGGCCGACAGTACCCGTCTTCGTACCTTGGAAGAAGCCCAACGAAAGGCTGCCGATCAGATCGTAGCGCTTGCCACCCAGTTTCAAACACTCCAGTCGTCCATCTCCAGCCAGTTCGCTGAACTCACCAAACAACTCTCCCACCGTGAACCACCCCGTACCTCCACCGCCGGCGGTCAGCACACACCACCCCCCCACCCCCAAGCTTGAAATTCCCCTCTTCTCCGGTGAGGACGTACTCTCCTGGCTCTGCTAGATCGAACGCGTCTTCGCGTATCACCACACCGGCACGGATCATCGGCTCGACATCGCTTCCCTGTACATGTCTGGGCCCGCGCCTGTTTGGTTCTCCGTCCAGCACAACTCTCGTCCTTTCACCGACTGGTCAGATTTCAAACATCGTGTGGAAGAACGATTCGGCCCTACCCAATTTGAAAACTGGTGGAATACCCACCATAAACAACATATAACATAATCAAAAGTTCACACGCCGAAGGGATAGTTCCATTGATATACTGGGAAAAACAATGAAATAGTAATAGGATAGTTCAGGACGATGTCCTGCCAAAAAGGGTAACTCAGGCTCAGCCTGCCAATCCACAAGTGTGGCCAAGGAATATTCAAAATAGTCGATGCCTACTACAGTCCCCCCAGCCTTTCCTTAACTAGCCATACTCTATACACAAATCACTACCCGACAAACCGTACGATAGTACCAGAATAACAACCAACCAAAACATTATCAATTAGCCGTGGTCCCCTTGTTCCTACGGGAATAAACATACCGATACTGCCCTTTTCCTATATTCCGTTCCCATCTCCCATCATCTCTCCCCCGAAGAAGAACCACCTTGTCCTCAAGGTGGAAGTCGGGAAACTGCTGCTGGATAGTAGAGTACTCCCACGAATCCTCGAACTCCGGGCAATCTTTCCAACGCACCAACACTTCCAGCGTGTCATCTGCTCGCTGTCGCACTTGAATGATATCAGCTGGGGTGAGCAGAAGCTCCATGTCTTCAGTCAGATCAGAGGGGAATGTTGCTGATGCAGTGGCTCCATTGATTGATTTCTTGAGCTGAGAGACGTGTACTGTGTGGTGGATGCGGGCCTCCTGTGGTAGCTTCAGTTTGTATGCGACTGGACCCACACACGCCTCAATCTCAAATGGGCCGAAAAAACGTGGACTGAGCTTTGCATTTCTTGGTCCTCCGAGAGAGCGCAATCGGTATGGCCGGAGTTTGATGTAAACCCACTCACCCACTTCGAAATTGACCTCCCTGCGGTGTTTATCAGCATACTGTTTCATCCGCTGTTGAGCCTTGGATAGCTGTGCTTTCAGCTCATCCAGGGTGGCATCTCGCTCCACTAACTGTGTATCAACTTCCTGCAGTGGGGATGTCAACGGGGGGTACCGCAGCAGTACGGGCGGATCTCGGCCATAGAGTGCCTTGAAAGGAGTGATGCCCGTGTTCCTGTTGAAGGTCGTATTAAACCAATATTCTGCCCATGGTAACCAGCGAACCCACTGCTTGGGTTTTGCAAAAGAGAAACTGCGGAGGTAATCCTCTAAACAGCGGTTGACCACTTCGGTTTGCCCGTCTGTTTGGGGATGGTATGCGGAGCTGAGGTTAAGAGCAGTTCCCGATTGTTTGAAGATTTCTTGCCAGAAATGGCTGGTGAATATGGGGTCTCGATCAGAGACAATTGACCTAGGGATACCGTGAAGTCGTATGATTTCCCGAATGAAACAGCAGCGACATCCTTGGCTGTGTATGGATGTGATAAGGGCAGAAAGTGTGCAGATTTGGTGAGCCTATCAACCACCACCATAATAGTGTCGACCCCTCTCACTTTGGGCAGCCCGTGATGAAATCCATTGAGACATCCTCCCAAACATTCTCAGGAATTGGTAGGGGCTGTAACAGTCCCGCTGGTGCCAAGGAACTATATTTGATCTGTTGGCAAACAGAGCAGGCTGCGACATATTCCTTCACTTGTTTCTGCATACCCTCCCAGTAAAAAGAGTTGCTGATTCTTTTGAAAGTGCGCAGGTAGCCGGAGTGGCCACCCGTTGGTGAGTTGTGGAATTCCCGGAGGAGGCCTGGAATAAGAGCGGACTGCTTAGGGATAGCCAGTCTTCCCTTGTAATACAGGCGCCCATTTAACAACCTGAAATCAGAGTGGCTCCCGGGGTTGATCAAGAGATCCTCTCTGATTTTTTTCAGCCTGGGATCTGCGTCCAGTTCATTCTCCAACTGCTGCCAGCCACTGAATTCTATTACAGAAAAAGCCCATAGTGCTGTAGCATTGTGTTCAACCCGGAAAGGGCGTCTGCTGCCTTATTCTCCCTTCCGGGCTTATAGTGGATCTCAAAGTCGAACCCCATCAGCTTGAGAGCCCACTTATGCTGCCCTTCCGTCAGCAACCGTTGCTCCCAAAGATGTTTCAAGTTTCGCTGGTCGGTTCGAATAATGAAGTGCCTCCCCAATAAGTAATGCCGCCACTTAGTAACAGCGAAGACTACCGCCATCAGCTCTTTTTCATATGTGGATTTGAGCTGCGCGCGGGGCCCCAGAGCTTGGCTGAGGAATGCTATCGGTCTGCCCCCCTGCATCAATACTGCACCCATGCCTTTTCCGGATGCATCGGTCTCTACGGTGAAGGTTTTTGTGAAATCAGGCATGGCTAGTATCGGGACTGTAGTCATCCGCCGTTTCAGTTCGTCAAAGGCTGCTTGTGCTTCCGTATTCCAGCCAAATCCGTCCTTCTTTAACAGATTGGTAAGCGGCGCTGCTATCACCCCATACCCTTGGACGAATCTGCGGCAATATCCGGTGAGTCTGAGGAAACCCCGTAGTTCTTTGACTGATTTCGGTATGGGCCACTCCATGCATCTGATTTTTTCTGGGTCCGCTTCTACCCCCCGCGCTGAGATCAAGTGACCGAGGTATTCCAACTGTAACTGCCCGAACTGACACTTCTTCAAATTGGCTACTAAGCTGTTCTGCTGTAGCAGCTGGAGTACTGCCCCCAGGTGTCTATAATGGTCTTCCAAGTTCTTGCTGTACACCAGAATATCGTCAAAAAATACCAAAACGAACTTTCGAAGAAAGGGCTGAAATACCTCATTCATGACTGCTTGGAATGTCGCCAGGGCATTGCGTAAGCCAAATGGCATTACGAGGAACTCGTAATGCCCTTCATGGGTACGGAAAGCAGTTTTTGGCACATCTTCCTCCCGGACACGGATCTGGTGGTAGCCGGATTTCAGATCCAGCTTGGAAAATATAGTAGCGCCTTGCAACTCATCAAGCAGCTCATCGATCACCGGGATTGGAAATTTGTCCGAGATTGTCACCTCATTCAAAGCGCAGTAATCCACGCAGAATCTCCACTCCCCGTTCTTCTTCTTAACCAAGAGCACGGGACTGGAATACGGGCTATTGCTTGGCCTGATTAGCCCGGCAGTGAGCAGCTCTCCGACAATCCGTTCTATTTCCCCTTCTGGTAGTGCGGGTAACGATAGGGCCTCAAGTTGGGTGGGTTTGCTTCTGCTCTAACCGGGATAGCATGGTCATGGAAACGTGACGGAGGGAAAAAAGTTTCTATCGAAAATACCTGCTGGTGTTGCGTGAGTAGCCATCGAATTGTTTCATCTATTGTTGACACCTTCTCAGTGGCTTCCAACGGCGCATCAAATTGGACAAGGAGGCCGCCTCCTTCCTCGGTCAAGGTGCGCACCATGGTCCTGGCAGAAATTCCAGATTGGCACATGGATGGGTCGCCCTGCAGAGTAATCCACCTATCTCCCTGTTTGAACCGTATAGACCGCCGTGTCCGAGTGTCTCCCAATGACTCCAACCACTCCATACCCAACATACCCAAGATTGCATCCACCCCTTGCAGATTGAAGGGTAAGAAATTCTAACAGAAAACTCCCTCCTGGATTGTGAATTTAATGTCATGGCAGATGCCTTGCCCCTTCACACACGCGCCGTCACCAACCAGCACTCCAAAATTGGTGGAGCTATCCGGCTTGAGACCCAATCTACTCAACGCCTGTTGTGCCACGAAGTTGTGGGTTGCCCCACTGTCTACCAGCAGCACAGTGTTAATCCCGTTAATCTCCCCTGTTAATTTCATTGACCGTCGAGCCGCAATCCCTAACAGAGACAGATGCGAGAGATTGGCTTGGAGCGGTTCTTCTTCTTCACTTGGGTCCGGTTCACCCTCCCCGGTTCGGGTACGTTTCCTGAACCGGCCGTACCCGAACCGCCGTCAGGTCTTCCTCCTCCTCTAGGCTTAGAAGTCTGAACCCTGGGTTTTTGCATCCGTGGCCAGGGTACCATTTAACGCCACAATTGTAACACAAGCCCAACTTCCTTCTTCGTTGCTCTTCCAGTGAGCGCTGGCTTGCTGAGAAGTTCGGCCCAGCAGAAGATGTGGAGCCCGTGGAAACAGCTGGTGTCACACGTGGGCCGCCTGACTTCGGCCCAAAAGAACTAGCGGATCCCTCCTTCCAACTAGAGTGCGCCGTCTTCTCCGGTACGACGCCGCGCGAGTTCCCACCGGTCAGAAACAACGGTTTCGTCGATGACCAGGTGGGCTCTTCTCCACCCTATACTTCGCGATTCTCTCCACCGCCGCATTTTTCTCCTCCACCTCTTGCGCCACCTTCATCAGTTCCGGTAGCGAGTCCGGCTTAAACAGCATAACTTCAGCCTGAAGCTCCGCCTTCATGCCTGCTTTGAAGACGCTTTTCAGCATCTCATCCGATAATCTCAGTTTCGTGGACAGTCGCTCAAACTGTTTGCGATAATCCAGAAGAGTCCCATCTTGCTTCAGCGCCATTAACTGGTCCATCTGACTTCCCTCCGCCACCGGATTAAAGCGCAGGATGAGAGCATCGCGAAGGAATCCCAATCTGGTATCCCGACCTGGTCCTCCATCCAAGAGAACCAATGTAGGGCCTCTCCTTCCAAGCAAACCATGGCTGCTCGAACCCGATCTTCCTCTTTGATTCCGCAAACGGAGAAATATCTCTCCGCTCTGCATAACCAGCCGCGTGGGTCACTCCCCTCAAATGTGGGCATCTCGATTTTTCGGACCCGCAGTCCCCTGTCGTCGCAGCTCCCGCGACCCCTTCCAGGACCACCACCGGTAACCCCTGAGTCAACCTCCTGCATCGCTTCCCTTCTTTCCATCAATCTCACCATCGCTTGCATGTCCCTCTGCAAGCCGTCAACAGTACTACACAGGTTGGCAATGGAGGTTTTCATTTCTCCCATCTCTTCTCTTATCGCCAGTTGTTCTTTCTCTTTCTCCATTTTCTCCATTCTCTGTGCGGGTGGCTACCATTCAGGACCGGTTGCTCTGATACCAAATGGTGGAATACCCACCATAAACAACATATAACGTAATCAAAAGTTCACACGCCGAAGGGATAGTTCCATTGATATACTGGGAAAAACAATGAAACAGTAATAGGATAGTTCAGGACGATGTCCTGCCAAAAAGGGTAACTCAGGCTCAGCCTGCCAATCCACGTGTGGCCAAGGAATATTCAAAATAGTCGATGCCTACTACAGTCCCCCCCCCTCCCCTTAAATAGCCATACTCTATACACAAATCACTACCCGACAAACCGTACGATAGTACCAGAATAACAACCAACCCAAAACATTATCAATTAGCCACCGTCTGCCACTACTTGGAAGACTTCGAGTGCCTCCGTTCCCGTGTTCCCCACCTCCCCAATATCAGTGCCTTCATTGTTTCATTTCCGGACTCCACGACAACATCCATCGGGAAGTGCTCATTCAGGACCCCACTTCGGTCATTACCGCTGCTGGTCTCGCCCGTTCGATCGAAGAAAAGATAATTGCGACCACAAAGCACAACCAACCGCCGCTACCACCCCACAACGCAGCACCACAGCTGACTCTTCCAGCGCCATCACCGTGGCTCTCCACTCAACCTACTCCTCCGCGGCCAGCATTCAAACAAACTCACCCCGACAGAAGCATTAGTTCGCCGTGAGAAAGAGCTTTGCTATAATTGCGATGAATGCTTTGTTCCGGGACACCGGTGCACCCATGATGTGTTTGATAACCGACAAGCCACCACCGAATCATGCGAAATTCTTTGATTCGATCGACATTCCATCCCAGGAAGAGTACATACCACCGCTCAGAATTCCTAATCTTCTGCCTTGAGGACAAGTTGGTTTTTGAAGACCGGGGCAATGTCACGAACGTGGGAGCTCCAAAATATTTGACTAATTTGTTAATTAAAATAGTTAGTGTAGTGGTGGGTAGTTTCCAACTAGTGGGTCGTTACTTTAGTATGTCAAGTTCAATTTCCTAATCCCCTATATAGGGAGCACTACGGTTGTAATTATCATCTAGGGAATTAATATCAAATTCTAGTTTATCTTCTACTCTAATGTTACAAGCAGCAACACAGTAGCCTAGGATTTTCAGGCAACTCTTTTGCCCTTGTTGCAGCTATCAGTTCCATTGGTTGGTTATGAAAGGAAATACGGAGGTAGGCTTAGGATAATTGACCAGAAGTATTCCTTCTTTAGTCATTTGAGGATAGGCAGGATTTATCCTGACCAAATTACATCTCTTACTATTTAGTTAGTCCCTTTGTCATCCTGTTTCCATCCACAAACAGCTTGCAACACATCAATGGCCTTTGGCTCTTTATCAACAGAACGGTGACGATAAGAGTCTTGTTGGGCTCTCCAGCCTTGTGGTTATATTATCTAGCCCCCTTATCTTGTTTTCTATTCTGGTATACCCAGGAAGACAGTCACATTCAATACATACTCCATAGAAGCAAGAACAAAACATCAGCACGAAGGAAAAAAACATAAGAACAAAGATGTAGATAACATAAGTGTTCTCCATGCTAATAATAGGACCACAGCAGTCAAGTTATGTAACAAATGTAAGATACAAAGCAACAAAAAAAAAAAATTGCATACGGAAGCCAAGAGTAGAGAATCTCTAGTCTTATTGACAGGACATGAGATGAGCGTAAGGCAACAGATGAAGCTGCAGAACAAACCTTCAGCTCATTGCGATGCTGATGAAGCAATTTTGCAGCTCCAAGCAACATGGTCACATGAGCATCATGCCCACAAGCGTGCATCTTCCCAGGAACCTTACTCTTGTGCTCCCACTCAACTTTTTCCTGTTATTGAATTCTTAATATGAGTCTGCAGGAAACCATAGATATCATAATCTGAACACCCTTAAATGTTAAAGGGAACTGTTCTAGCCATCCAAAACATGGAGTAAGAGCAAAAGAAGGAAACATTTTATCTTCTTTGTCTTAAAAAAAATGTATAATTTCGCCTAGTGTCTCATGCTCCAGACTACTAAACTTCGGAGCACTCTATCCCAATTTGATCGATCCGGGAGGAAATGGTTGAATCAAAATGAAATTTGACCGCAAAAATCACATCCAGTAGCTTGAATAACTAACCTCCATGGCTAGAGCATCCATAGCCCGGAGAGCGACGAAAGGCGGTTTCCCGGAGCCGATGAAGCCGACGATGCCGGTAACAGCGATAGGGTGTTCATAGCGTATCCCCAACTCGTCCAGCTCTGACCGAATAAGCTTACTGGTTTCAAATTCCTGAAAAGCCAGCTCAGGTTTTTCGTGAATCCTTCTCCGGATACCCACCATCCAATCAAAGAACTCTGGTTTCTTCGCATTTTCGAGGAAATTAAGGGGGATTTGGGAGAGATTATCTGCTTCTAGGGTGGAAGTACAAATTGAGGAGGTAAAGAGTAAAACAGAACGATAATTTGGAGAGAGAAAAGATGAAAGACCATTGCTGAAAGATAATGTTTCTCTTCCGCAGTAAGATGTGGGAGTATGATCAAGTTGCGAAAATTGACCGGGAGGAGACAAGAGCAGTCTGCACTCGTAGTAGTAGATTGCAAACGGGTTAGGAGGTGCTGGGCTATCGGTTTGGCAATTAATGGCATCAGACCACGGCCGCCCATCTAACTATCCCGCTGAATGGCCCTTATATAAATACCCTGATCGCCGAGGATTTCGTGACGGACCTACAATTTATGTGAGATTGACGTACGATATCACCACCTTCCATATATGATCATTAAGAAAAAAAATACTACAAATTTGAACGGTTAAGAAACTAAAGCCACCATCATCCTTCTAAAATGATGGTATTTCTCAAACGTCCTCACTTCATTGTAACATTAAATGGATTTTTTAATATAACTAGTAAAGTAAATTGATTACAAAGTATGTATAGATAACTAAAAATAATTGTGTTATACTTTCTTATCATATCTTTTATTTTAATTTATTATAGTTTGCTAATATCTTACTTTATTTAATATGCAATAACATTATCACTATAGAAGAACTCATAAATTACATAAAGTCATTTTATATGGTCATAAAATATATAAACATATACATATGCCTATTAAAATATTACTTTCTTAATTTTGTAATATACATAGGAAAAATGAGTATGCATAAATTCAAATTTAAATGTATTAATTAATTAATAAATTAGTTATTCTTCTCATAATATATGATCCTAAACCATAACCCATAAACCTTTAAATAAACCTTTGACGATTTAATATCTATAGGGCATGTTTAGGGTTTTTGTGATTCAGTTTGTACTCTTATAATGTTTTAATTATCTCTGTAAGTTTTTAGTGATTCCGTTGACTTCATGCCCTAAAATAAGCCTTTGATGGTTTAGCAATCCTAGAGTATGTTTGGTGTAACACTCCTGCCGGTAATCACACCATTATCTCCTAACCCGTCTCAAATACCAACATTAATGCAGCGGAATTCAACTACAACCGGGGTGGTACAATGTCGTTAGTCACCCACGTGACTAACAAGGCCAAACAATACTCAAATACAACAACAATTACAATATCGGTCTGATGGGTCTTACACCGAGTATACTATACCAACATTACATTCCAAATCCTTATTCAAATCTCGTCTCAAATACAAACCTCAAATCCAAGTTATACAAATATAATACCCGTTCAATTCTATACCGAGTTTCTACAATCATCAAGTTGCCGGTAACAATTCAGCTTACAACTCAACATTTCAAATAATTACAACCTTCACTAATCACTACCCTTGCTTACATAGCAACCCGTCATACTCTCGAACGGTAATCGACTTCATTGTACATGTAAAATAAAAACGATGCCCCTAGGGGCTCAGCAAAATTGCTGCATATGAAATTCGCATACCTCGCGTACTAGCGAGGGTACTCCGACTATTTGGTCGAGAGCATGCGATTCATTTTATTTCAAACAGCATGCTCAATAACTATGCATTAATCATGCACACATTAAAAGATATACAACCAAGAAATAGAACCCACACAGATATCACATCCAGCTCGGTAAATTCATCTACCTTATTCTTATACCTTGAGAGATCGTATCTCAAGTGAGTTTCATTCTCGTTAATCACCAACTTTCCATCCCAACCGGGTAGTTTACTTGTCTCCTAGATCTTTAGACACTCTCGGTCCTGATCTAGTTTTCTTAATTATTCTACTCTTGAAATTTTTTAGGTTAAGCCTCATAGGCCTCCGGACAGAGACATATATAGGTCTCACCACCGGGCTTTTATAATCTCAATATGGGATTATAAACATTCTCTCATGTTCCCTCTTTCCTATCCCATAATACCCAGCTTACCTCTTCAGACGGGTAAGCTCTGCCAGTCTTACTCCAGTCGGGCACCACCATGTGGCACACGGCCCCGCAGGGCACCACTTTGTGGCACACGGCCCGATAACAAGGGAGTTCGACCACGGATTCGGAAACAAACGCTCTGTTGTTTCCTCTTCCTTGCACCGTGACTCACAATCCCCCTAACCTAACTCTTGGGTTAGTAACAATAGATACTCATATATAAACACATATAGATATCGATCAGCCGCATCTCTCTCGATGCTATCTTACAACCTAGGAGGTTTTCCCATTTTGTTGTATTCACCGATTAAGGGCCGCCCTTACACTTCCATTACTTAGGACTATGTTCGTTTTCTAACATTGAGTCACATCCTTGCATAGGAGGTCAGCTATTCATATTAAGGACGTTCTCTAGTCTAGTGTGTCGCTTGTTCTCGTTTCGAGTAATTCTTAAGTTTGATTTACCGATGTCCATTAATCGATGGTTTTCGTGTGTTACCTCGTTTCCATTATTTCACAACATGACTCTTTCTTCGAGTCTCTAATCAAACAAGACTCAACTATGAGTCGAACTACCATACACAATCAACATGCAAGCAACTCATCACAATTCACCCATTTCATGAATTATACAAACTTTAGTTCAAATGCTAACCAACAAGCAACAATACCATACAAGCACCAATAAGTGCAAACATCCGATTCGTGCATTTATCTTGTTAGGTGATCACACAATCAAACAAGGCACACAAATCAGGTAACCAAGTTAGAATACAGAGCATGAGAAAAAATCATACCTCCACCAAGGATTAGCTTTACCATTTGGCATCATGTTCCTGGCGGTCTCAACTTCCAATCACTAATCACATATCAAGTGATTCTATTAGCATCAAGGTGTTACGGTATTGTAAACTTATACTCCCGTACTTAACCCCATTATCCCGTTATTCCTTAGTTTGTTCATGTGTCCTTAAACTCACAACTTTCCCATTCACTTCTAAACATTGTTTATACTTCTTAGGACCTTTAAAGGTCACCTAACAACTCCTAAACATCACCTAAACCAATACCAATCAATCCCCCATGTTTAGAACCCTTAAAAACACTTTCTGTTGAGTTTTTATAGTGGTCCAGGTTTGTGTTCGGGGTTACAAACCCGGACCAAACTCGGAAATAGGTTTCTGGTGCATTTTTCATGTGGTCCGGGTTTGTGTCCGGGTGTACAAACCCGACCACCCCCTGCGATGGTCTTCTGCCGTGTTTTTGCTATGGTCCGGGTTTGTGTACCAATTTGCAAACCCGGACCACCTCTGGAACTGTCAAAATTTACAGTTTTTGGACAGTTTTCAACCCCTAATTCACCCGTAATCATTTCCTAATCTTTCCACATGTTTTCTACATGTTTAAAAACCCTAAAACACTCCTTAATCATGTCCTAAACCTCCTCAAAACATTAGTTAAATTCACTACCCAATTCTTGCCTAATTCCTTCAAGTTTCCAACCTCCCTGTTACGGTGAGCACACTTGTGCATTTCCTAAATTCCTTTTGGTAGTTTAACACCTCCTACCACCTTACTAAATCATTATTGACCATAGCCAATTCATTCCTAGACAAGTGCATTAACTAAACCCAAGTCCACTCCTTGTTTCACTAGTTGTAAACACCAACTCTTTTCTAGCATTTCTAAGCTCCTCATATGTAAATTGCTACAGTTTTTATCCTTCTCTTTCTAGTTTCCCCAAATACCAATTCAAGGCTACCACTACACTCTACTCAACACTACAAACACCTAGGTTCTCCAATTCACTAAGTCCTCTTAAAACACTTATTTTTCTACCAAAATTTTGCCATAACCTCCCCATAAACCTTACATGTCCAAACTCATCTTTTTCACCATTTCCAGTCCTAAACTAGCCACACCCTTACAAGAGTCCTACCAGCACACAATGAATCCACCAACCTCATCCACATTCCATAAAGCACAATGTATTACAATAGCTCAAAAGTTTGGCACTTAAGCCCTTAATTCAAACCAATAATTCACAAGTTCTCTCAAAATCAACTAAACACATTATTTCTCACACTTTGGGTTCATTATTCAATTTAACCCATCCCAAATCCTTAAACACATAAAATTAGTATTAAGGTGGGGTTTCTTACCTTATATTCTCATGAGTCATGTTTTGCTCCCTTCCTTCTCCTCTCTCCATTTCGGTCAAATTGGCAATGGGGTTGCCAAAACCCAACCCAATATTCAAGAAACACAAGAATACACATAATTAAAATCATAATCCTCAAAAATACACTAATCCAAAGCAAGGCTTAAAACTCTATAGTTAGGGTTTACCTTTTGGAGCTTTTAAAGAGGGGTTCTCACCCTTGAATCAAGAAGGGGGTTATCCCACCATTGGAGGGTTGAAATGAAGCTCAAAATCAAGAAGAAAACAAGGCATTACAAGAGGGGGGAAATTGGTCACCAAAGGAGAAGGAAGAAAATGAGTTTTTCTTGGAGATTTTTACCTTAGAAGAGAGAGGAGAGTCCAAGCTACACATTGATGCCATTTTCTCTTCAAATGGGGAAAACCCATGGAGATGAATTTCTTCATTTTTCAGATTTTGAAAAGAGAGGAAGATAGAGAATGATGAGAGGATGAAGAATATGTATTTTGTTTTTCATTTGGAGTGGTGTAGCACCTTGGGCAAGTTTGGAAAGTGGGGGAAGCCATTGAAGAGCTTCAAAATCAGCTCCAGAAGAAGAGAGGAGGAAGGTGACGGTGGGGAGGGGAAGAAGAAAGGAAAGAGAGAAATGAGAGGAGAGAGAAGAGGTGGGTGTTTTTACTTTTTGCACTTTTGCACTTTTCTTTTTCTTTCTTCTTTTTCTTCTCTAGCTTATTAATGTGTGTGTGGGGGCTGTTTTACTAATTAAAACCGCCCCATATATATGTACAATCTGGAGCGTTTTTCATCTTTTACAGAAAACGCTCGTTATTTTACCCTTTTTAGCACTATTCACTAACCGGGCCCGTTTTCCGGAATTTTCTCGTTTCTTTAATTTTAATGGTTATTAAGCTTCCATTAATATTTATTTATAGTTATTTGATGAACTATAATTTTTACGGGTTCATTTGACCACTTAAAGTCACGTTTTTGGGTTTTCTCGAAAAACGTGCGCTAAAGCTTTATTAGCGTTTTAATACATTATTCGGATCCGTTTTTCCGGAATTGTTCCCATATATTATTTAGGCATTGTTAAGCCTTTAAAATCCATTTAATACTCTTGTCGAGGTCGTATTCCTCTTAGGGTCACTTAACGCTCAATTTAGCGTTTTTCTTGTTTCTTTTGGATTTATTCTCTTTACCAAAATTCATTAGGCACTAATAGGCCCTCAATATCGTATTAGAGTAATTTAATCACCATAATTAAGTTCGGGGTATTTCATTTGGGGTTTAGAGTATCTTTTCGTTATTCATTTTATACCTTTATAATGTTGAATTTCTCGATAGTTTTTTAGGGTGACCCTAAACCCTTCACCACACACCTTAAAAGAAGCCTTCGACGTTTTTAATTCTTTATACTTAATCAGGGGCGGCTCGCAGCACGTTTACCCTGTTCAATGGAACAGGGCCCCCGAATTTGTGGGGCCCCAAATTTTGGGCTTCTTCTGTAAAAAAATAAAGTTAATTTTTTTTACAGAGCACTATTATGTTTTAGAAGTCAGGTAAATAAAATGATAAGTAAAGTTAGTTTAGTATTCCCGTATCCAGTGACAACCTTTCAACTTCTCACTTTTCTCTATTCTATTAACTATTGTCAACGTTTTTTTTTCTCTACTTCTCATCTCGTTGGCGCTGACTGTCTAGTTTATACTCTTCTACTTCTCTGCTTCTCTACTCAACAGCTGCCCCTGTCAAACATCTTCCTTCGATCATCTCTATTGGATTGATAACCGGTGAGAATAGAAATTGAACTTTTTCTGTTTGCAAACTGGAAGTCTGGAAGCCTTTAACCGATTTGTATTATTTGCTTCCGTTTATTTTACACTAGTATTTTTGAAACTATTTTTCATCACAGCCAGTTGTAATTCTATGATGATAATGGTGTCTTTCATGACTATTTTCATTGATATCACTTCTAGTATGGTTATTTATTGTTTGCCGGAATAAGATAGACCGATAGAGGTTAGAGGATGTCCTTGACTTTTTCGTTTTGTCAATTCAGTCACCTGCCTATTCTACATTTCTACTATTGCTCTTATTGACGCAACTAAATTATTTTTTTATATTTTATTTACAAATGAATTTATATAGGGCCTCATTTTAATAATCAGCACAGGCCCCCTATAATACCGAGCCGCCCCTGTACTTAATAATCTCTCCATTGATTTGATGTTTAACTCTGCTATGGTGAAAATGATAAAATTGAGTTATTGGAGTAGATTTTATGTACTCATTTTAACCTTGGTTTTTACGTATCCATGATAATTTATAAATATTTCCACTGACGATTAGAACATGTACATAACCTTCTAAATCGTTTTCATCACTATTGTTAAAAAGTATGACACTAACTGTCATATATTTGTCCTTTGACCATTCTTATCGAATCATTGGGTATGAGAATATTTTCTTACCATTTATCAGTTTACAGAGCTTGTCTAATTGATAAACTTGAACGCTATAAACATGTGGAATCAATAAACTGAGTTGTTGTAGTCGATATGATGTATTCAATCAACCTTGGGTTTACGTATCCATGATAATTTATAAATGTTTCCACTGGTTATTAGAAACATGTACATGATCATCTATAATCGTTTCCATCACTACAATGGAAAAGATGACACTAACTGTTATGTATCTTTTTCTTTGACCGTTTTTATTGAATCATTGTGTATAAGAATATTTTCTTACCATTTATCAGTTTACAGAGCTTTGCCTAATTGATAAACCTGAACGCTATAAACATGTGGAATCAATAAACTGAGTTGTTGTAGTCGATATGATGTATTCAATCAACCTTGGGTTTTACCTATCCACGATAATTTATAAATGTTTTCACTGGTGATTAGAAACATGTACACGATCATCTATAATCGTTTCCACCACTACAATGGAAAAGATGACACTAACTGTTATGTATCTTTTTCTTTGACCTTTTTTATCGAATCATTGTGTATAAGAACATTTTCTTACCATTTATCAGTTTACAGAGCTTGCCTAATTTTGATAAGCCTGGACGTTATAAACATGTGGAATCAATAAACTGAGTTGTTGTAGTCGATATGATGTATTCAATCAACCTTGGGTTTTACGTATCCACGATAATTTATAAATGTTTCCACTGCTGATTAGAAACATGTACACGATCATCTATAATCGTTTTCATCACTACAATGGAAAAAATGACACTAACTGTTATGTATCCTTTTCTTTGACCGTTTTTATCGACTCATTGTGTATAAGAATATTTTCTTACCATTTGTCAGTTTACAGAACTTAACTGATTGATAAACATGAAGTCTATAAACATTTGGAAACGATAAACTGAGTTGTTGGAGTCGATTTTACGTAATCATTAACCTTGGTTTTTACGTATCCACGATAATTGATAAATTTTCCATCGGTGATTAGAAACATGTACACGATCATCTATAATCGTTTCCATCACTACAATGGAAAAGATGACACTAACTGTTATGTATCTTTTTCTTTGACCGTTTTTATCGAATCATTGTGTATAAGAATATTTTCTTACCGTTTATCAGTTTACAAAACTTAACTGATTGATAAACATGAAGTCTATAAACAATATAACATTTGAAACGATAAACTGAGTTGTTGGAGTCAATTTTACGTATTCATTAACCTTGGTTTTACGTATCCACGATAATTGATAAATGCTTCCACTAATGATTAAAAACGTGTACACAACCTTCTATAATCGTTTCTATCACTATTTTAAAAAAGATGACACTAATTGTTATATATTTATTATTTTGACCGTTCTTATCGAATCATTGTGTATACGAATTTTATTTTTTTACCATTTATCAGTTACAAAGCTTGATTGGTTGATAAACCTGAAAGCTTTAAACGTTTGGAAACGATAAACTGATTTGTTGAAGTCGATTTCACGTATTCGTTAACCTTGGTTTTATGTATTGACGATAATTTATAAATGTTTTCACTGATGAATAAAAACATGCACACTAGCGTCATTTTCATCACTATTTTAAAAAAGAAGATACCAACTGTTATATTTCATTTGATTGTTCTTTTCTAATCATAGTGTATATGAATCATGGTGTATACTCATTTTTTAATATGTAGAAAAAGAATTATATATCACTTTCTTAAGTTAGAAAAAAATATAAATATTATATTAGTATTTTTGAATTTGTAATTTTTTAAAATATTATCCTGGGTTGATTTATGTTTTATTATTTATTATATAAACAACAAATACTATAATATTTAAAACCTATTATACAATAATCATATGACGCGTTTGTTGTAATTGATAAATTATTCATGATCATAACTACATACAAAAATATAAAATGATCACATGTGTCTCCGCTTCCCATAAACAAAAAAAAAACAAATCAAAAGGTAGAATCGGGCTCCGTCGCAAAATCCATGCCGCTGCCCTGATCGGAAAGATTCCTAACGTTTGCGCACGCGGTGTCTTATTCTTCTTCTTTTTTTACTGCGTTGGCCTAGCAGTAGTGTCTTCATCGGGTTCATTTAATGTTAATTGTTTTATTAGAGCCCAATTATATATTTTTCTTCGAACTCTAATCCCAAATATTGACCGGGACATAGCCAACAAATATCCCTAACAAAAACAGTTAAAGTGAAATGTTCTGTGTTATAAAAAAAAGTGGTTCAAAAAGAAATGCGAAGCGTTATCGTTTTTTCTAAGAAAATCTTGGTTTTAAACAATAAATTATCAAACTGGAATCCAAACCAACCACAAAAATAAGACCGCGGAAAGCGTGAACTTGCTTAGAAGTTTTTTCATTATATCATCTTATAAATATTAAAGTAATTTGATAGATTTTTTAAAATGTAGGTGTAGATTTGTTTGATAAAAGTGTAGATTTTAAATTTACACAATACATTTAATAAAATAAAATTTTGGATTTATTTTATTTGATGTTCTTATATTTGTTTTTAAAAAGTCTTCTAAACATAATTTGTAATTTGTAATTTCTAAATTAGAATTTTTTCCTTAAAAATATGTTTTATAGTTTATGCTTAAAAAATATACAGTTAGTTTTTGGATTTTACAGTCATGAATGCTGTTATTTTTATAGATAAGATGAGTTATAAAAATTATGCAGTCAGTTTTTTAGAATTTACAGTAATTAATATAGTTAATTTTTTAGAATATGTAGAATATTTATTTTTATATTTTAAATTAATAAATATTAATATCATAAATATTCTTATATTTAATTAGTTATTTTAGAAAGTGGGTAATAATTATAGAATAAAACCACTATGCTTAGAAATTAAGAGAGATGATTTTTAAACAATGTTTTTGCATTAAAAATATTTTTTATATGTATTCTCTGTTTTTTTTTTCTACGATTTTTGACACCATCCGTTTTAAATTGTCCAGAAAACGTACAAAATTAAAATGAATCTTACCTACTTGTCCGTAAGGGACATGTCTCTATATTGTCTGTTTACTGTTTTTCTGGAATGAAATCACCCATGTAAGTCTGGTGTAGACTGTTGACTAAGATGTTCGTTTCAGACGTCTTACGTCCGCTTTTAGTTTGTCCAGAATGGAAAATCTTCGTGTAAGTCCGAAGCAGACCATCTCCTCCATCTACAACTCACTCGCCATCGTCCTCTAATTTTTGGCACGATCCGTTTTAAATTGTCGGAAAACGGACAAATTTGCAGTGAATCTTACCTACTAGTTCGTAACGGACAACTCTAGATCCATATTGTCTGTTTTCAGTTTGTCCGGAACGGACAATGTTCGTGTAAGTCCGGTGCATACCATCTCGCTCCTCGTCATCGTCATCTAATACATCATCCTCCTCATCCGATTCCACCTCCGCTTTACTAATACACCCAACCTCTACATTTGTGTCGTTCTTATCATCATTAGAAGCAGATGAGATGGATAAAGAATTGGAAATTTTTCGTCAAAATAACGATCTCATAAAAAAATTACATGTGGTGGTCGTTTTTGCAAAAATATTACGCGGATGTGCCAAACCAGTGTAAAGAAGCAGCCCCAGAGTCGGGCAGGTTGCCAGAAACCGCTGCGGGAGCAGAACTGCTTATGTATTTTTCTGCTTGAAACCGCCCTGGGGCTGGGGCGGCTTCAAGCAAAATTGACGAAAGTAGTCTTACAACCGGGACAACTTCTTTGCAAATCTGTATCTTATCCGGAAAATCTCGACAGCCAATGAGAGCCGTCGATCAAGATTTTCTCCGGATTTCCGACGGATAGCATGATCTAGAATATGCCACTGAAGCCGCCCTGGCCTTGAGTGGTTTCCAGCAGGCGAAATTTCCTATATAAACACCCTAAATGTCCCCCATTCTCCACACAATTCTCCAACTCTTAATTCTCCTAACTCTACTTTCTTCTAACCTCTGAATTTCATTAAGTAAGTTGCAATACTTAATTTCTTTTTCATTTTTGCATTGTTTATTTATGCTTAATTAATAATCATTATGTTTATGAAAGTACTTTTTTTGTGTTTTTTTATATGTTGGTCAACTTCTAATTACTTCTTCTATCTTCAATTAGTTCTCCTAATTACTTCTTCTAACTTCAATTACTTCTTCTAATTTTTTTAGCTTATATTTATTCTTCCCAACATATGTTAATGTTATGCAATTTTTTTACATTTATAATGCTCACTAACAACATTTAAATTCGTAATTAATTTGTCCACTTAATTTATGAGTTACAAAATCACCAATTTTGGCAGAGTTTTATGCCTTAATTAATTATGTTAATGTTATTATAATGTTATGCAATTTTTTTTACATTTATAATGCTCACTAACAACATTTAAATTCGTAATTAATTTATCCATTTAATCTATGAGTTACAAAATCATCAATTTTGGTGGTTTTATGCCTTAATTAATTATGTTAATGTTATTATAATGTTATGCAATTTTTTACATTTATAATGCTCACTAACAACATTTAAATTCATAATTAATTTGTCCATTTAATTTATGAGTTACAAAATCACCAATTTTGGTGGTTTTATGCCTTAATTAATTATGTTAATGTTATTATAACGTTATGCACTTTTTTTTACATTTATAATGCTCACTAACAATATTTAATTCGTAATTAATTTGTCCATTTAATTTATGAGTTGCAAAAATCACCAATTTCGGTGGTTTATGCCTTAATTAATTATGTTAATGTTATGTAATTTTTTATATTTATAATGCTCGCTAATAACATAAATTCATAATTAATTTGTCCATTTAATTTATGAGTTACAAAATCACCAATTTTGGTTGTTTTATGCCTTAATTAATTATGTTAATGTAATTATAATGTTATGCAATTTTTTTTTACATTTATAATGCTCACTAACAAATTTAAATTCGTAATTAATTTATCCATTTAAATTATGAGTTACAAAATCACCAATTTTGGTGGTTTTATGTCTTAATTAATTATGTTAATTTATTATAATGATATGCAATTTTTTTTACATTTATAATGCTCACTAACAAATTTAAATTCGTAATTAATTTATCCATTTAATTTATGAGTTACAAAATCACCAATTTTGGTGGTTTTATGCCTTAATTAATTATGTTAATGTTATTATAATGTTACGCAATTTTTTACATTTATAATGCTCACTAACAACATTTAAATTCGTAATTAATTTGTCCATTTAATTTATGAGTTACAAAATCACCAATTTTGGTGGTTTCATGTCTTAATTAATTATGTTAATGTTATTATAACGTTATGCACTTTTTTTTACATTTATAATGCTCACTAACAATATTTAAATTCGTAATTAATTTGTCCATCTAATTTATGAGTTGCAAAATCACCAATTTTGGTGGTTTATGCCTTAATTAATTATGTTATGTTATGTAATTTTTTATATTTATAATGCTCACTAATAACATAAATTCGTAATTAATTTGTCCATTTAATTTATGAGTTATAAAATCACCAATTTTGGTTGTTTTATGCCTTAATTAATTATGTTAATGTAATTATAATGTTATGCAATTTTTTTACATTTATAATGCTCACTAACAACATTTAAATTGGTAATTAATTTGTCCATTTAATTTATGAGTTACAAAATCACCAATTTTGGTGGTTTTATGCCTTAATTAATTATGTAATGTTATATAATGTTATGCAATTTTTTACATTTATAATGCTCACTAACAACATTTAAATTCGTAATTAATTTGTCCATTTAGTTTATGAGTTACAAAATCACCAATTTTGGTGATTTTATGCCTTAATTAATTATGTTAATGTTATTATAACGTTATGCACTTTTTTTTACATTTATAATGCTCACTAACAATATTTAAATTCGTAATTAATTTGTCCATTTAATTTATGAGTTGCAAAATCACCAATTTTGGTGGTTTATGCCTTAATTAATTATGTTAATGTTGTGCATTTTTTTACATTTATAATGCTCACTAACAACATAAACTCATAATTAATTTGTCCATTTAATTTATGAGTTACAAAATCACCAATTTTGGTGGTTTTATGCCTTAATTAATTATGTTAATGTTATTATAATGTTATGCATTTTTTTACATTTATAAGGCTCACTAACAACATTTAAACTCATAATTAATTTGTCCATTTAATTTATGAGTTACAAAATCACCAATTTTGGTGGTTTTATGCCTTAATTAATTATGTTAATGTTATTATAATGTCATGCAATTTTTTACATTTACATTGCTCACTAACAACATTTAAATTTGTAATTAATTTGTCCATTTAATTATGAGTTGCAAAATCACCAATTTTGGTGGTTTTATGCCTTAATTGTTTATGTTATTGTTATTAAAATGTTATGCATTTTTTTTACATTTATATTGCTCACTAACAACATTTATATTCATAATTAAATTGTCCAGTTATTTTATGAGTTGCAAAATCACCAATTTTGGTGGTTTTATGCCTTAATTAATTATGTTAATGTTATTATAATGTTATGCATTTTTTTTACATTTACATTGCTCACTAGCAACATTTAAATTCGTAATTAATTTGTCCATTTAATTTATGAGTTACAAAATCACCAATGTTGGTGGTTTTATGCCTTAATTAATTATGTTAATGTTATTATAATGTTATGCAATTTTTTTTACATTTACATTGCTCACTAACAATATTTAAATTCGTAATTAATTTGTCCATTTAATTTATGAGTTGTAAAATTCCCAATTTTGGTGGTTTTATGTCTTAATTGTTTATGTTATTGTTATTATAATGTTATGCACTTTTTTTTTACATTTATATTGCTCACGAACAATATTTAAATTCATAATTAAATTGTCCTATTATTTTATGAGTTACAAAATCACCAATTTTAGTGGTTTTATGCCTTAATTAATTATGTTAATGTTATCAAATGTTATGCAATTTTTTTACATTTACATTGCTCACTAACAAAATTGAAATTCGTAATTAAATTGTCCATTTATTTTATGAGTTGCAAAATCACTAATTTTGGTGGTTTTATACCTTAATTGTTTATGTTAATGCTATTATAATGTTATGCACTTTTTTTTACATTTACATTGCTCATTAACAACATTTAAGTTCGTAATTAAATTGTCCATTTATTTTATGAGTTGAAAAATCACCAGTTTTGGTGGTTTTATACATTAATTGTTTATTTTAATGTTATTATAATGTTATGCAATTTTTTTACATTTATAATGCTCACTAACATCATTTAAATTGGTAATTAAACTGTCCATTTATTTTATGAGTTGCAAATTCACCAATTTTGGTGGTTTATACATTAATTGTTTATGTTAATGTTATTATAATATTATGCAATTTTTTTACATTTATAATGCTCACTAACATCATTTAAATTCGTAATTAAATTGTCCATTTATTTTATGAGTTGCAAATCACCAATTTTGGTGGTTTTATACATTAAATATTTATGTTAGTGTTATTATAATGTTATGCAATTTTTTTACATTTATAATGCTCACTAACAACATTTAAATTTGTAATTTATTAAAATGCAAGTTTTTGATTGTATCCTAATCTGTACAAGCTAGCGAAGGTTTGTTTCTCTTACTTGTTTCAAAAATAATGAACAACCCAGTCATTCTTGTTGTGAATTCCTAAAACATATGTATTATAATTTACCACTTGTTATCTCTTAATTGTTTATGTGTTATTGTTATGTAGATGGCTCAGCAATTCCAGTGCCAACCGGCTGAGGTGGGACCCGAGGACAATGAACTCTTCACATACCAGTCCGGTCACATATCAGCAGCTCTTTTTTCAGATGATCCGGTATGTTGATAAGGCGTTAAACTTTAGTACATTGTGTTCAATATTTATTTTAGATCATAACTTTAAATTGTCTAACCATGACATGTAGGTACTGCAAAATCCAAAATACACCGAGAGGAAGCTGCGTTCCGAAATCTGGAAGTTGAGCTTCCACACTATGCCCTTCATCATTACATCAGCGAAGCTGGTTTTCTGGGGCCAGGATTTTTTAGAATCAAGGCTGACAATGCCATCGTCAGCGCACTTGTTGAAAGATGGAGACCAGAGACTCACACTTTCATGATGCCTTTTGGTGAGGCAACCATTACTCTGGAAGATGTACATCATTTGTTGGGATGAAGGTGGAAGGAGATGCCGTCGTGGTTCGGATGAATCAGCCTGTTGTAAATTTGTGTGAAGAATTGTTGGGTCAAAGACCGGGACTTGATTCAATAAGAGGTTACAAGATTTCGCTGCTGTGGTTACAGAGGACATTCGAGATCAGCAACGATGATGAGAATGCATTCAACAATTGGCCAGATGTGGTCCATCAGCGCTATGCAAGAGCATGGATCATGCGTTTGATCGGTGGAATGTTGATGCCTAGTATGACAGTCGCACCATTAACTGTGGCTATCTGGAGTTGTTGAGAGATTTTTCTGAGTGCGGTCAGTACAGTTGGGGGAAAAGCACTGTTAGCGCACACCTACCATGGGTTGTGCAATGCCACCCAGTTTGACTCTACACATCACTGCATCCACTAAGTTGATTACATTGTGGGCATATGCCAGACTCCCTGCCTTTTTCGAGTTCAAAGAGTGGGTCTTAAAATAGAAACTGTGATCGGTTACACGTAAGTGCTTAAAATAATATATTAAATTTAATTTAATAACTACACTGCACTTTTATCATTATGTTTCAATAAGCTTTTATGTGTTCACTTGTAGTTGGATAATCCAAGGGGTGAAAACAAGTAAGTTGCAGGACGCTCGTGCTATCATCGATTCTATCCCAATTCCACCCACTAATGATCATGTAAGTATTTGTATTATAAACCTATCAACATTTACTTAATTCCTGATATTTATGCGTCTTAAATATTATTGTTATTTAATTTTTCAGTGGGTCTAGCAACCATACGGTGATGCCCCACTAGAAACAGCCGTTTGTAGTTGTACCATTAATCCTTAACAATATAGTCGAGGGGCATCAGCCGGATCGGGTGATAAGACAATTTGGACGTGATCAGCCGATACCAGCATTGCCACTGGATTGTGATAAGCTACACAATCAAAAGCGAACCGGCGGGGGAGGTGGAGGGGATGGGGCAATGTGAACGCCAGGTACATCGAGCTATGGAATGACAGAATTTACAAACGTATAAGGCTCGAAGATTACCAGTTTGCAGTTCCCTTGATAGTGCACTCCGAGTACATGCAGTGTTATAGACATAGTATAAGGTGGTACACAAGCGAGGCACGAGGACAAGCCATACTGGTAAACATATTAATTGGTTATTTTTAACACTTATTATTTCAACTATAGTTACAAGGTTGAACTGATTTTACGAACACTATGATTATGTTCGTAGGCTGATGGCTTAGAGCAGATCGGCACTATGACCCTACTGTAGGTGACTACGTCGGCTACTTGTCATAGCAAGCAGGTGTATCGTCCCACCAGCGCTACAGTCACTACAAGACTCCTGTTGATCATCGTGCCCACCTCTGTGGGCATTTACCAGCCTCCCTTTCGTGCAACGATAATCCTAGTATAAGGGTAGCACGAAGAAGACCAGGAGTGAAGTGCGTCAGACCCCACAAGCTCCAGTAGCTGATCCCGTACCGGAAGTTTTTCAATGGTCAAGCTGGACGTATCCCACACAACCGTCGTTCGCAGTTGACCCGAGTGTAGTTGAAAGTGTGGGAACGCCTGTACCACTCGGACCCCAGCAAATGGGGATTACATAGGACGGTGGTCAGGACGACCCAGGCTATACCAGTGGTGGGGGAGGGAGGGGGCAAACGACCCAACAAACAGAATGACATGGACAAACATGCCAGTATGATACGATTGGGTTGGAGGATGCTAGCACTTATGCTTACCAGACAGTGGCTGACCCACAGACTACGATTAACCCTTGGGAAAACCCATACAACAGCGTTCCTAGTACTAATGCATGGGGTACGCAACAGACAAATGCCAGCTGGGATCAACGTCCATATACATTCACGCACTCAGATCCATAAGGTCATTTGTCAGCTGGTTATGGCCAGATTGTTGTCCCTACAGGGGAAGGGTCCTTACGCTCTAGCAGTAGGCAGGTGCCGACACACAGACCGAGCAATCAGCACAGATGAACACCACCTTTTCCAACCTAAACGTTGAAGATGATGATTCAGACGACGATAGGAGGAGGCAATTAGGCTTGTGGGGCAATCCACCACATCCACCCCTCCACCGCCTGCAAGCTCATGGGACATGACCCTCAGGGGGCCTGATTCAATGAACCCGCTACAGTGATACACTCCAAGCGAGTATGAGTAGGCCAAAAGAGACAGAAGGGGAAGCAGAGCTGGCCGAGGGAGAAGAGCTGGTGGTGGCGATCCATGATGGACATTAATTATTTTGTATTCAAGTATTAGTTTTGGTTGTACGTTTTACCGAACACTATGTTCCTTGCTCGTTATTGATAAAAATATTAAGCATAGTTAAACATCAATATTTATATTATCCTTAACTCCTGCCAAAATTAGCAATTAATGAAAATATAACAAGATAAAACTCTTAATCAAACAAATTGAAATACATTTGAAAATGAAAGTAAACATTTTTTTTGGTGCTTGCTTAAGGCACGACCTGACATCGCAGGAGCTACATAATACATCAACTAATAATTATAAAAAAACAATATTTAGTAAAAGCATTTGCGATTGTAGTCGTGAAACCCTCGAGCCATTTTTCTTCTACGCGCCTTATGAGCTTGGTAGTGTCGCTCGTATCATCTGAATAAGTCCTGAGTATGACTCAAATGATGATTCTTCATTGGCGATTGGGTCATCAGGCGCTGCTTCTACAAACACATCGGAGTCAACCACAAAGTCGGTAAGAGCGTGTGTACCCTCAAACATTTTAGCCGCTGAATAATCACTACTGATGAGGATAATCTCAGGGATATTGTTCCTCGTTCCTGATTCTGCATCAGACATTAAAGCTTTTCTTTCATGTTGGGTGGTGCAGGGATATCTAGTTGTTGTATCCCGTATATTGGTTTTGATGCAAGAGTTTTTGAATGATGGGAATTTGGATGTGGAAGTTTTTGGTGTGGTACACACCTGTTTGCCCTTGTTTGTCTTTGATGCTTGCATTGGGACTTCTTGTTTAGGAGCCATGGTGTTTGGGGATTTTGTAGCTTGGAGTTAGATGCAATGATTCTCTTGAGAGTGAGTAAGTTGAAAGAGTTTCAGATTACAATGCTGGATTAATAAGTTGAGGAACCCATATCCCCTTATATAATGTTTGTGGCAACGGCTAGTACAACGGCTATCTCTTGGTGCCTTATTGTCAGCATTATTTAATATTTCTTTATAGATTGTTCTGACTGCTGTATTGACTGTAACTGTTCATCATTAACTATACCCCCACAACCCACTAACTAATCTCTACTTCATATTTGCTCTATTTAGGACAATGATACCTGTCTCGGTCCATGTGAACCATGTAACTTCAACTACAGAGTATGGAAGAAGGTTTTAAAGAGGTCCGGGTTGGGCAGGAATCGATGCAGACACTCAATATCCAAAGTGTTAACCATTTAAAATCATCGTTAAACCACATTGTGCGATCACATTTTGCTAACGATGAATTGTATGTCTATTCAATTGTGTACCTTAGAATGGAATAAGATTCGTACAACTACTCACTTGCAAACATACAGACTGATGCAGATGTACGTCTAATGATTCGTAACTACATTGATCTTAAAGAAATCATGGAAAGAATTAAGATTCTCAATGATTACGAGAATGATTCAGACTATGAAGACCCTGCCATGTCACGAAGCAAAGCACAGGTGATGAGAAGACGACACTAGAATTAAGTTTTGGCAAACTAACGGGATTATATGTTTAGTAATAAACAGTAATAAATATCAGTCATTCCTTTTTGAAATAAGTCTGCAGGGTGCTTTATTTCAAAATCTGACCAATATTGTACACTCTATGACTCAGGCAGTTATCTTGTAGTGGGTAACAATAATATATCTGAACCACCACTCAACGAATTAATATCAGCCAAGTCTTTTTGAAATGAGTCTACAAAGTGCTTTATTTCAAATCTCTGACCCATATTGTACACTCTATGACTCAGACAATTGTCTTGTAGTGGGCAACAATAATATCACTGACCCACCACCCACGAATTAATATCAGCCATTCCTTTTTGAAATGAGTCTGCAGAGTGCTCTCTGACCCATATAGTATACTCTATGACTCATACAATTGTCTGGTAGTGGGCAACAATAATATCTCCGACCCACCACCCAACGAGTTAATGTCAGCCATTCATTTTTGAAATGAGTCTGTAAAGTGCTTTATTTCAAATCTCTGACCCATATTATACACTCTATGACTCCGACAATTGTCTTGTAGTGGACAACAATAATATCTCTGACCCACTGTTGGGAAAATTTCAAACATAGTAATTAAACCTAGCTAAAATGGGCAAGTGCACCCAATTCGTTGTAGTAAACAAGTGTCGTATCCACAAGGAAATTGGTTTCTAAGTCCCAAGCTTCGGTAAATTAGTTAAGTGCGAATAAACAATAAAATGGGGTTTAGCTGGAGGCAAGCTTGGTTGTTGTCAATTGAAATGCAATAAAAACAGTAAAAGGGCTGTGAATGGAATGGATGAGGAGAGTACCCTAGGATAGTGGGAATCACCTAATTCACTCAAAGAACTACAAAACCTTAACTCATCATCTCAATGTCTATTAGAGTGTAACTCATGAATCCCCACATCATGGAAAATTCAATTCTTACCTAAATAATCAAACCCATTAATTAAAGGAGGTCCAAGTCATTGAATAGCATTAAGCAAGCACTCATAATCAATAGCCCTAAACATTCACTTCCAACTCAAGAAAGAAAAAGCTAGGGTTTATCCCCCTTGTTGGTCTAGTTCCAAACTCAAGCTCAAATATTGAATGAAACCACCATAAATGCAATAAGAGATCAATTTAGAGCATTAATTGATATTGAAGGGGATAAAACAAGAGCAATAAATGAGTTAGGTTTCTAGCATTCAATGAACAAAATGGGTTCAAACCCTCATCCTAGGATACAAATGGAACTACTCAACCATAGCTAAAGGAAAGAGGAAGGAGAAGGGAGAAATAGCCATTAGAGGAGCTTCCAAGCTTCAATGGAGGTAGAAATCTTCACTTTCTTCTTCCTCCTTTCTTCTCTTCTTTTCTCCCTTATTTTCGCCTCTCTCTCTCTCCTCTCTTTTAGGTAGAAGCCGTCTGTCTTGGATGATGGGGAAGGAAGCCCCAAAATGTAGCCTTTTAAGAGAAGAATGGGGGTAAAAATTCCGTCTGGCCGACCTTGCAAGGTCGGTCGCGGGGTCTGTCGGACCCTCTTAGAAGGAAGCACGTGACAGATTTTAAGCTCGACCGACCTTGGACAAGGTCGGTCCCAAGGTCGGTCGATTCCAGTAAGTTTGGGACGGCTTGGGCAGAGTCGGACCGACCTTGCCAAAGTCGGTCTCAAGGTCGGTCGGTTCCAGTATGTCCTTCTTTTGTGCCGGAATTCTCCCGATGATTCCCGTTGGCTTGGCATCCTTCCCGAGGTGCTCGAGCATTGATGCATTCTCAGATTAAGCTCTCAAAAAATATACTCATGTGAGTATTTACCTATTTGAATATGTTAAAAGTATAAGATCACTAATAATCACAAAAACACTCCATAGAGTGGTGAAATAAGTATGCACCGAGTAAAATGACGGTGAATAAAGACCTTGAAAAAGCACTATTTCACCACTTATCACCCACCCACGAATTAATATCAGCCATTCATTTTTGAAATGAGTCTGCAAGTGCTTTATTTCAAATCTCTGACCCATATTGTATGCTCTAAGGCTCAGACAATTGTCTTGTAGTGGGCAACAATAATATCTTTGACCCACTACCCACGAATTAATATCTGTCATTCCTTTTTGAAATGAGTCAGAGTGCTTTATTTCAAATCTTTGACCCATATAGTACACACTATGACTCAGACAATTGTTTGGTAGTGGGCAACAATAATATCTCTGATCCACAACCCAAGGAATTAATATCAGTCATTCCTTTTTGAAATGAGTCTGTAGAGTGCTTTATTTCAAATCTCTGACCCATATTGTACACTCTATGACTCAAACAATGTCTTGTAGTGGGCAACAATAATATCTCTGACCCACCACCCAACGAATTAATATCAGCCATTCCTTTTTGAGATGAGTCTGCATTGTGCTTTATTTCAAATCTCTGACCCATATTGTACACTCTATGACTCAGACAATTATCTTGTAGTGGGCAACAATAATATATCTGACCCACCACCCAACGAATTAATATTAGCCATTCCTTTTTGAAATGAGTCTGCAGAGTGATTTATTTCAAATCTGTGACCCATATTGTACACACTATGACTCAGACAATTGTCTTGTAGTGGGCAACCATAATATCTCTGACCCACCACCCACGAATTAATATCAGCCATTCCTTTTTGAAATGAGTCTGCAGAGTGCTTTATTTCAAATGTCTGACCCATGTGGCTGTGCCCATTTTTGTTCATTATATATAGAAGTGGTTGTGGCAAACTTCAATTGCACCACTTTTTAGCATTCAGCTCTCTCTCCACCCTCTCACTCTGATCTATCACTCTCTTAAATATACCATACTACGAGCTTTGTTTCTCATTATAATCCACATTATCAAGCTCACACAACTGCCTAATTTCTTTCAAACAGTCCACAAACAAACGGCGTATCCTTGTCTAATTTTCGTTAATGCTGAGCTTTCCTACAATCCACATGGTAGCCTCTACTTCTCTTGGAGCCAAGAAACTAAGACCTTCCACCTTCGGGTTACTGATAATTTCACCTTCGAAATGCTGAAGCAATCTGTCACGGAGGCCATTTGTCAACTAGATTGCGGCTACGATGTCACAAGGATGACTTATCGAAATTTGTTTTCAAGAAACCCAATGGTGTACTCTGCACTTCAGTTGAACACTGATGAAGATATTCAAGCAATGATTGACAACTACAAGTGTAGTTGGGACCTCTCCCAGAGCATGGAGATTCATGTAGAGATGGATGACGATGATGATGAAGACGATGACCTGTACGAGCCCGGGGATGATGATAATCTATCATCAGATGATGAAGTCGAACTAATACCGGAAGAATTTCTCCATCAACCAGATGTTGATGAAGGCACATGTTGATGAAGGCACTAGTCAAGAAGCCCCGGATGTGTCGTTCTATCATCACGTGGATTGGAATGCCATCAATGCATTGAGTATTGATGTTGAACGATGAGGTGTTCCACATTGGCAGTCAGGAGGAAATTTTGAAGTACACCAAGATTCGATGACAAGGAGAGTCTGGTTAGTGCTGTTAAAGACTTTCACATTCGAAATAATCTTGATTTTCATGTTGTAAAAAGCTCGAGTAGAGCGTATGCTGTTCAATGTGCAAGTGGGGAAGAATGTAGGTTTTACATAAGGGAAGTGTTGTTGTCCGGTAAGACAGTATGGAAGATAACAAGACAGAGGCCACACTCATGCACTCCTCAAACCGACGGAAAAGATCACCGACAAATGAATTATCATTTAATTGTGGAGGTCATTCTTCCCCATATCAGCAGTAACCCAAGCATGAATGTTCTAGATGTAATAGAACAAGTCTGTGGCCAGTACAATAGGACCGTTTCATACTAGAAAGTTTGGCTGGCGAGGTGCGAAGCAATAGGAAAGATGTACGGAGATTGGGTTGAATCATATGTCCAACTGCCAAAGTTGTTCATGGCAATAAAACATAAAATACCAAGTTCAGTTGTTAATCTGAAATCAGTTCCACGTTATGAAGATGACACTCAAACAACGCAAGTCAAATTCTTCCAACGATGCTTCTGGGCGTTTGGACCATGCATCTCAGCATTCAAGTACTTCAAACCCATGCTGCAAATAGATGGTACACATCTATATGTTAAGTTCAAAGGTAAGCTTTTGATAGCGGCAACACAAGATGGAAACAACAAAATTCTACCTGTTGCATTCGCTATAGTTGAGTATGAAGATTTGGCTTCTTGGAAGTACTTCCTCGACAAGGTCAGGCTGCATGTCATCGGTCAAAGGAGCGATGTGTCAATTCAATAATTATAGATCGTGCACCTGCTATAATAAGCATCGTGGAGTTAGACGATTTATGGAGAGCCCCAATGGCTCACCATTTCTACTGCATAAGACATATTGCATCGAATTTTAACTCAAGGTTCCACAACAAAAGTTGAAGAAGTATCTGATCAACACAGGTATCCTAATTTATCAATTAATGTACTTTACTAATTAAATTGAGTATTTTCAATGTTTAAATTGACTTATTATCATGTATTTAGCGTTCGAATTTAGAAGGCATCATGTCCAGAGAAGATATAATCACCTTCTATCCCAGAATACCGACATTGAGTGGTTCTTCAATGACATACCATTTGAGAAGTGGTCCAGGGCATATGATGAAGGAAGGAGGTGGGGGCACATGGCAACAAACCTGGTCGAGTGCATCAATGAAGTGCTAAAGAGTGTCCAAACTCTACCGATCACTGCCATTGTTACCAGCACATTGTACAAGTTGGTAACATATTTTAACGACAACCCTGACACATACTACGGCCAGCAAATAACGGGTTCGACATTGTATACAAATCTTGCGACTTCCAAGATAGAAGAAAACCTAGACTGTCTAATAGTCACAATGTAACCCTCTACAATGAGCTCTACCCAGTGTATGAGGTCGAAGATTTTGGGTCAGTGGCTATGATGAGGAGGAACCGAGGGAAGTACAAGGTTGACTTCGATGATATGAGTTGTGAGTGCGGGGAGTGACAAGCGTTCAAATACCCATGCTCTCATTTCATGGCCGTCTGTTGCAGAACCGGCATGTTGTGGGAAGATTACGTGCACCCGGTGTATAAGCTGGAAACAATGATCGAGGTATATGGTGGTGACCCTTTTACACCGCTAGGTAATGAACAAAACTGGCCAACATATATAGGGGATAAGGTGGTACCACAACCAGATGCCATTCGGACTATCAGGGGAAGACCAAGGTATTCTAGGATTCAAAATGAAATGGATGAAAATGAAACGCTACAGAACGTAGATGTTGTCGACATTGTTTACAAACGGGTCATAACAGGAGGAACTGTCCTAACAGAGGGTATAATTGATTGTGGTTTTCAGATGTTAAATATGCTTCTGCATAGACAGGTAGTGCCTTTAGCAAGCACAAAAAAATGTATGTTTTTCTACATATCAATGAAGTGTGTTTTATGTTGAGTGTATAATATAAATGTGCACTTTTACTTTAAGAATTACATACAATCTATACAATGTTTAGGTTACATCGGCTATAGCAAAGACACTGGCAGAAAGTGTGGGTGTTTGACTGCCGTTTTACAATTTTTTGTTTGTTTTGAAGACATTTTAATACTGGGCATGTTCCCTAAAAATTGGAAAAAACGTTAGCTCAAGTGAGCAACCCAATGATGTCGTCTTGGTCCCGTAAGATGTTATAATGGCTGCAAATGCATCATAGGACATTAATATCAGTACAAGAGTGGTTAATAACACAAAATATTACATTACCCGAAAAATTGAAAACCGAGAAAACGCTAACTCCGGTTCCATTTATATGGACTCATGTGGGTCTCATATGGTCCTAAAACTCTAGAGAAATGACTTAGGTCCAAACTATAACTATTCAACTATAATCGTACAAAATTTGATCAAGTTCGAGAATCGTTACAACATCGCACGAATGGTTCAAAAGTTGGAATTTTTTTTCCTGGAGTGGAATGCAAAGAAGCCGCCCCATGTCTGGGCATGCTTCCAGAAGCCGCCCCAACATTAAGGCTGCTTTTGGCAATTTTGCCTGAAGCCGCCCCAACCCCAGGGCGGTTTCAAGCAGAAAAATACAGAAGCAGCTCTGCTCCCGGGGCGGTTTCTGGCAAGCTACCCCAACCCCAGGGCTGCTTCTTTACACTGGCTTGGCACATCCACGTAATTTTTTACAAAAATGACCACCGCATATAATTTTTTATGAGATCAGTATTTTTACAAAAAATTCCTAAAGAATTAGGGGTAGTCAGCGCGTTTGATTCAACACCTCTTAAATTACTTCCAAAACCCCATCGTAGCACTCGAAGTTGTCTTATCATCAAATTCCTTCAGATCTGACATGGTTGGAGGGAAGAGATCCAACAGATTCACTATAAATGTTGCTAGTACTATCCAGACCGGAGGAGAAGTCATGAGTAGCAATGTTGAAATGAATCAGTTATTTAATTTGTTTTATCGAATGAGTTATAATATGTTTATTTTTTGAGACAATTCTTTTTTTTATTATTCAAAAATGGATATGAGCAAGTTACGACATGTTTGAGAAAATTCTCTTTTTTGTTTCTATATTAATATCTATCGTTATATTTATAAGTACATCTAAAATTATAATATTTAAAATTTATTTTAAATAATAAATTTAAAGATGAATATTTGAAAAAAATATTTTAAAATTCAAATATTTTGAAATATAAAGAAAACTACTACTATCAATTCTAAAAATTAATGTAATAGTGGCTGCAAATTCTAAAACATTGACTGTATGTTGACCACTGGATTTTAAAATTTTGACTGTATTTTCATTAAAATGACTGTGGAAACTAGAAAGCTGACTACAAAACCCAGATGAGTTTTCGAAATCACTTCTTCAGTTCCATTTTGGTTAAAAATTGATAAAAATTGTGGGAATATTTACTTTTGACATGCATTATATTTTTATTATTTCTGAAAGTGTAAATATTTAGGTAAAATGATAGATTTTTCAAATATAGGTGTAGATTTGTTTGATGGTATTGTAGATTTTTATAATTCGTCATTCAAGTGATTGTGTATATATTTAAGTAAAATGATGGATTTTTCAAAATGTAGGTGTAGATTTGTTTGATATAAGTGTAGATTTTATAATTGTGTATATATTTAAGTAAGGCAAATTCAACGCTGCAGGCTGTCCGCGCCTATCATGGTGCAGTCTAGTCCATTTGCCAGCCTAGTCAGTAGCTGACTGACTTGTCTTTTTATTATATTAACTTAAATAGTTGTAACTTTTAATATATAAGTTCAAAATGAAAAAAAAAAATTATCATCATTCATCTAAATTCAAGCTCTTCAAAACAAGACCAGTCATGGATATGTTTTGACAACTTTGAAAAAAATTACTTTTACATGTATACGATGATACACTAAAATCATAATATAATTCATTAAAATTAAAATTAATATTATGATTCAATAACTGATAAGTGGGAAATCAGATTACAAACTTCGGAACCTATAAAAATTGTTATTGTTTTGTAGTGTATTATTATTGTTGTATGATGTATCTCAAACCTTATATGTTGAATCATGTATTTTTTCTTACGTACCAAGTATTGTTTTGTGTTGTATTATTGTTTAAAATTGTTATTTTTATATGTTACTGATGATACACTAAAATGATGTTATGATTAATTAAATTTGATATTATGATTCATTAAAATTTATATTATGATTAATTTACTAATAAGTGGGGAATTAGATAGCAAACTTTGGAACCAATAAAAATTATTGTTTTGTAGTGTATTATTATTGTTTTGTAGTATATTATTATTGTTGTATGGTGTATTTTAAACCTTATATTGTGAATCATGTATTTTTCTTACGTACAAATATTATTTTGTGTTGCATTATTGTTTAAATTTTTTATTTTTACATGTATACGATGATACACTAAAATCATATATAATTCATTAGTTTTGATATTATGATTCATTAAAATTGATATTATGATTCATTAATAAGTGGAGAATTACATAACAAACTTTGAAACTGATAAAAATCATTTCCAAATCATTTTGTTTTGTAGTGTATTATTATTGTTGTATGGTGTATTTTAAATCTTATGCAGTGAATAGTGTATTTTTCATACGTACCAAATATTGTTTTGTATTGTATTATTGAGTAAAAATATTTATTTTCATATGTTTGTGATGATACACTAAATAAAGATATGATTCATTAGTTTTGATATTATGATTCATTAAAATGATATTATGATTTATTAACTAATGAGTGGTGAATTAAATAACAAATTTCAGAACCGATAAAATCATTATTGTTTTGTAATGTAATTATTGTTTTGTAAATAATATAAAATTTTAGAGTTATCAAAATATATCCATTTCTGGCCTTGTTTTGAAGAGCTTGAATTTAGATGAGCAATGATATAATTTTTTTTTCATTTTTAGACTTATATTTTAAAAGTTACAACCAATTGAAATTAATATAGTAAAAAGGAACCCAGTCAGTAAAACAATCCAGTCAGCAGCTGACTGGACTGCCAAATGGACAGAACTGCACCGACTTATACGCGGCTTGCCCGCAGCGTCGATGGTCTGTTTAAGTAAAATGATAGATTTTTCAAAATGTAGGTGTGGTGTTGTTTGATAAAGTGCAGATTTTTAGTAATTCCTCATTTTATTAAAGGTGTACATTTAAGTAAAATGATAGATATTGTTAAATGTTGGTTTATTTTGTTTAATAAAAATGTAGATTTAAAATTTTGACAATACAACTCTAAAAATGGAAGAGTGAAATTATTTTAGCGAGTAACAAATAAATACAACACACCATTTCACTTGTGATGTTTTATATTTATTTTAAGTGTAAATGTGAAAAGATTTTCTAATTGTTATTTTTAACGAATGTGCTTAAAATGTGGATCTTTATCTTTCTTTTTTCTAACTAGATGAGCTACATAAATTGATGGTTTACACCTTTTTTGCAATTAGATCGTAGGAATATAATCTCGTATAATATTAATTCTCATTTATGTAAAAAATGTAGATATATAAGTACATGACCCAATTTTTAAAATGCAAGTGTATATATATTGATAGAAGTGTACACTTTTATTAATTTCTCTTTTAGGTAAAAGTGTAGATATTTAAGTAAAATGATAGATTTTGGTAGATTTGTTTGATGTACATTTTTAATTTAGACAACACAATTTTAAAAAAAGAGTGGAGTGGATTTTTAGTTAGTACAATAAATAAACTCAACCCAACAACTTATCTTCTTATATTAATTTAAAGAATTCATGTCAATTTTTTTTTCTGAAAACTTTGGATCTTTATTTTTCAAAACATCATTCCATTTCAATTTCAGATCGTGGAATATTGATCCTGGGAGAGGTTTCTTTTTTTATTTCCAAAATTAAAAATTTAAATTTACATCTACCACCATCCATTTCAATTTTGATAAAAATTTACATTGTGGGATATTGATGGTGAAGAATGCTTTTCTTTATTTATAATTACAAATTAATTTTGACATCTATACCCTTATAATAAATATTGGAATATAGATCATCCATTTATTTTTTAAAGATTCAATGACTATGATTTAGTTGAGCACCATGCTCAAAAATAATCTTGGACAGCTTCCCTCGTTGACGGATAGACCGCAGTTCGTATTGCGTTCCTTATGAGGGAGTACGTTAACAGCTTCAATAATCGGGTTCATTTAATATTAGGGTTTGTTCGTTCACTCCATTAATCGTCTAAATGTGATGTTAAGCGCATTAATCAGTGGCGAAGGATGCGCCAATCACGATTTGTTGGGGAAATATAACGCGTTTTGTGGCCAATACAGCTTTAACATAAATGTTAGTTTTGCTGGTTTCTAAAAATAAGCTCACATACTGGACTTGTAAATTCACCATGTTACCCACTATTGTTTCTTCTATTTGCTTCTTACAACCAAATGGAATTTTCCCCTTTCCTATGCCCGAGCACCAGCATCCCATCGAACACAAACAAGACGGTTTCAGTATCATTGAACGGATATGGAAGAATCTTGAAGTCGAAATCAGAAGCAAATCAAACCCAAAATTAGCTGTGATCGTTGAATTCGAACCTAGAAGGAAAAATCATAAAGAATGAGTAAAGTCTCACCAACTATCTATTCCAGCCCTCCTTCTTCAAGTGATTTATCACTCTATATATATTCCAGAGGCATTGAATCAAGGGTAGTTTCATATTATGGCCACCAAGTCAGCATTTAACTTTGAGATGCCAAACGAACGACAGTTTACCCACACATCGTTAAGCTAAGCTTTTCTCCCAGAAATTAATGTCTGATTAATGCACAGCAAAATTTACTCCTAAACCGGAACTTAGTTGTTTTATCAGAGCCCAAATATATTTTTTCATCCAACTCTAATCCCAAATATTGACAGGGACATCACCAACAAATATCCCTCAACAAAAACGGTAAAAGTGAAATGTTCTGTGTTATTTTAAAAAATGGTACAAAAAGAAATGTTCTGCGTTATCGGTTTTTTTAAAAGAAAATCTTGGTTTTAAACAAGAAATGATCAAACTGGAATCCAAACCAACCACAAAAATAAGACCGCGGCAAGCACGAACTTGCTTAGAAGTTTTTTCTCTGTCATTTTCGTCCTCCTCTTCCTCTGCTAGAGAACACTCTTATCTCCAGAATTCAATTCGGTGGAACAGAGGGATTTTTCCTTTTAAGCTGCTCAAGTCTCCTATTATCCTTATCTGTATTTTCTAAATTCGATCTACAGGCAAGCCTCTCCGAATTTGCGCGGAAGCAGAAAGGAAACGAACGTTTTCCATTATTTGCTCCGGGTTGATCCTAACTGGGGTTTTGGATCTTTCATATTTTCTGTTTAGAGTGTAAGAGGCCTGCACAATGTTTACCCGAATTTTCACAAAGCCTAAGAAAGAAATCAGCTCAGTCGCAACTATAGAAAAGTTGACCGAGGTGAGTTTTTGATCATCTTCATTGATCATCATCATAGTAGCATGGCTTCAGCGTCTGTCTTTTTGAAAATTGAATACAACTGCAAGAATTGGTTCTACTTTCTATTTGTATGATCCTCCCTTTTCCTCAATTCTCTCGCTGGTGCAATTTTGTGGAATTGAGGCTTCTTGAGTACTGAGCGACTGACATAATTTCTGGGGCGAAGCTGTCTAAAACTTTTGTTATTAAAGAAATATTAATCTACTTTGGTCAGGAATAACCATCTTTGTCTTTTCTCTTTTGGCAAGCGCACTTTTTCAAATCTGTTTCTTCGTGTATTGGGTTGGTGTGATTGATCATCTGATGTGCAGTCTTTAGTTTACGAGGTTGCTCAGCCTGTCTTCCATCTCCTTCGTTCATAGGGGTTTCTTTATTATAAACTTTGCGGTTTGTTGTATACTTGTATGTACGCTATTGAAACTACTTATAGGTCCCTTTTAGCTTGGCTGAACATTTGCTCTCTATCAAGGAGGGTTTGTTTTTATCGTCTTTTTGCTATTACTTTTGATCTATATGGTTATCGTTCTGTTATTGGCTAACATTGGACATGGCTTTGTGATGTATTTATGACACGTAGGCGCTCGAGCTGTTAGAAAAGAAGGAGAAGGTGCTCACTAGGAAGGCTTCTCAAGAGGTTGAAAAGGCAAAGGAATTTACCAAAGCAAAGAATAAAAAAGGTATGGTTGAAATTATTGGCATTTTTAATCGTAGCTCTCCTTTCTCTCCGAAATAAAGAATAGGAGCTTGTACACATTGAAATTTGGTGTTGCATTTTTCCTAATATTGGGGATCAGCTTGCTCTTTCCAAAATTTTCGTCGACTTCCAGTTTGATTTGGAATTAGTATTACACTATAATTCTTTGCTCACAGAAGCTGATGAAATCTTAATGGATCTTTCCTATATAGTCTATGCATCTCGGTGATCATAGTATTTGAAGCTTATATTACCAACAAGAAGAATAAGAACCTGACAGGTCGCTATATTTGGCCCCTTGTTTGCTCTAGCAAGACTCATAGACTTTAAAGCTAATTTGTTGATAGACACAGACTACTCTAAAGGAGCTTAGAAACAATATCGAGATTTCCACTATCAGGATATTAAACTAAAGCACTCATTGGCAATCTATGCCATGTCTACCCCTAGCAGATGTATATAAAAATTTTTTTTTTTTTTTTTGGGGGGGGGGGGGGGGGGGGGGGTTTTTTTCAAAGTCATGGTTTAACAATTTTCCTGCTTTGGAAGAAGTTTCTTTTAGTTTTTGTATCTGCAGGTGAAAATCGAAGTTAAATCAGATTGGTAGATTAATCTTATTGACAATTCTGCATTCTGTTTGAATCATTCATGTCGTGCAGCGGCAATACAATGTTTGAAGAAGAAAAGGCTTTATGAACAACAAGTTGAACAACTTGGAAACTACCAGTTGCGTATTCATGATCAAGTAAGCATAAATCCTTTCTGTAGTTCACCCAAACGGTTTACTTGAGGTGATAAATGTTTATGATTGACTATACTTAATAATTAGCAGTTGGTAAGCCATCATGCTTTTTTGCCTTTATATGTGTCTAGATGATAATGTTAGAAGGTGCCAAAGCAACCACGGAAACTGTGGATGCTTTGAGAACTGGAGCAGCTGCAATGAAGGCGATTCATAAATCTACGTAAGTCAGACTATCTGTCGCTTTTATGGAATATATAATATACTGAAGGATTAAACAAGATTCCTGGTTAATTATTCCTGTCAAAATGAGGATGTTTACTTTTTTATGCATAGCTGGACGCATAGAACAGAAAATGGTACTTTCATGAAATTGACCTGCTTAAGCAATAAGTGATGCCCTATTAATCATTTAGCATGAATGTATTTTGAAGATCAAATGTAAGAACATAGCCCTGTGAACTCTGGAGAGTGGTATCCTCTTCTCCTTCCTAGAAAAGAAACAGCTGATTGTTTCTGGTGTATATAAATAATGGTTCTCTTTTCAGGAATATTGAGGACCTGGACAAAACAATGGATGAAATTAATGAGCATACTGAGAACATGAAGCAGATCCAAGAGGCTTTTTCAACCCCATAGGTTTTGGTGCTGATTTTGATGAGGTATTTCCTGCTATATCTCTTCCTTGAGTCCTTTTTTGCTTCTTCTGGAGCTGCTCAGTAAATGTTGTGTTGAAATTTCTAAAGATCGTTGATTATTATACTTTGCCAACAGGATGAACTTGAAGCAGAGCTGGAAGAGCTTGATAGTCTTGAGCTGGAGGCCCAGCTTCCTCAGTGGCGGTCAGAAGCAGCACCTGCCTATCCAGGCAAGCAGCCAGTAGCATCTCATGTTGCTCCTGAGAAGAGATCAAAGGAGGATGAGGAACTTGCTGCTTTGCAGGCGGAATTGGCACTCTAAGGTATTTTATTTTGTTTGACACTAGTGTTTAATCTGAACTTCTGACTGACTGGGTTGGGTAGTACTTAGATATACTTGGTTAGGATTTTTGTCGGTTTACAGAATCTGGATTATGATTGACTTGGCTAATATATAGTTTTTGGACAAATTACAGAATTTGGCATGTGGAGGAGGTTTATTGCCTGGTAAAGAGTTGAGCTCTGTATTGCGGAGACAACTCAATGACTGCTCTCCTGTTATGTTCGTTCACAGAACTCTCAGTCTCTTTGCAACAACCATACTGTAAATAGAAGTGGGCAGTGGGTTTTCATTTTTATGCTTTATCTGGATCTGAACTTCAAAGAGGCCTTGAATGCATATAGTTTTGTCACTGAAATTCACTTCAGAAAGCTACTTTGTTGTGTGGAATGCTATGGATGCACATTATTCTTTCCCAGTTTTTAACTTCATCAAGGCAAGCTGTAAGTGTGCACACGTGATGTTTATCACGAACTAAAGGAAAGGGATGAATCAATGCGCATTTTTTGAATTTTATCCATGTAGCGTTGTGGTGGGAGTGTGAAGATATACGCGAACAGAAGCAAGTCTCCCCTGATCTCTGGCTTGTTTATCGGAGATTTCTTAAGACTCTGGGAAATTCAAAGAAATAGTAATCTGAAAATTTCGTACATAAAATTACAGCTTTGATGTTAATGTAAATAGTTAGATTGCCACAAAGGCAACCGAAACAAAACATCACTCATTTTCGGACTTATATGTTGAAATGGGGAAGATCTGTAGGACATATGCGTTTCTACTGGTTACACCAACTTGTGAGTTTCTTGAATAAATATAAGCTTAGATCTACCACATCTTTCATTTTATCTTCTGCTAGCGTCTTTTAAACTGTCATGCAAACCATTTTGAGCATCACAGTTCGCTTGAGCCTTAGACATCTATATGACATGACGCTAACTTTAGTTTCCTTCAAAACTGACTTCCCAGACTTGCTGTTAGGCGGGAATTCTAATTCGTATGTAATTGGCAGCAATAGTCAATGCATTTGGTTTGGTCAAGCGAAGTTTACTTTTTTGTTTTTATAGTCATGAATAAGTAATAACTAAGACTATAATAGAATTAAGTATTTGACAGTGTCGTCAAGACTCTGAATGTTCTACCCAACTGGTAAGACGTATCTTTCAAAGACATTCATTTTCATTTGCTCAGCAGAGTTTGACCCTTGACTGAATGACTGACTCTTTCCATTTCTTGTTTCCTTCCGTCTGAGTGACTCCCATTTCTTGTTGGACTTGGCAATATGATATTTCGGTTCAAGTAGTTAGTACCTTTAGGTTTCCAATTTTAGGTTGAATTTTTGTCCGTCTTTACGAGTGACTGATGGGATAGAAGTAAAACAAAGAGAAGACGAGATCAATGACCGAGAACCTGAACAGCAATCTCACATATTCAATAGTACATGGATAAGAAACAAAGAATAAACAATGATGTAACAAGTCACGCGTTCAAACTTCAAACCCTCCAAAAACCCAGAATGTACAATGCAATTTCATGAACAAAAAATCATCATCAAAGAGCTTCTACGTTTTATCAAATCTTTACTCCACAATAAATCAATTAGTGAATGATGTATGTCAGCGCCAAAGCCACCAGCATCATCCCGTATGCAATTCCTTGATCTATAGCCACTCCTGCAATGAACCCAACAAATTTCAAAATTAAAGATTCAGCAGTTACGATGCAATTGTTAATTTGCACACTTTCGTATTCAGATCTCTCAGAGCGAGAGAAAGAGGGGGAGATTGAGCGGGAGAGAGATTATGACGAACCATCGCTTGTAGGAGCAGGGGCCGGAGAAAAGTCCTGAGCATTAGTAGTCGAAAACCCAAGAAACAGAAGTGCTATGACCGAAGAAAGAAGAAACAACACTCTTTGAGCCTCCATTTTCGCCCTGAAGTACTACCTTGAATTGGCTAGTTTGGCACTATCAAGTATCCCTTTCTTTTATTTCTCGCAACCCTGAGCCGAGCCCTCTACTTCTATCTCTTTAAACGCTTGCACCAGTGAACAATGACAAGCAATGACGGGGGATTATAAAGGCTGCAGAACCTATTTGATTGAGGTTGTAATAATTGCCAGTGTGGCAATCAATGGTTGTCATAAATATAAACAATTAGAAAGGGTTTATCAGGCAAAATTAATTCTACTGGACTCTGGACATCGGATTCTCCTCACATGGGAGTGCGGGTCCCACACCTGACACAGTGACGATATGCCTTTGAGCTGTTATTCCAGCTTGGAGTTGTTGTAATATCTACTTTGTTTGTTTTTTAGGGTTTCTCATGACAACTGGGCCACATGAATAAATGAATAATGAATTTGCTTTTGGGGTAATCGAGTTAGAATATCGACATACATTATTACTCCAATATAGAAATCTAGCCGTTAAAAATAACAAGACAAGACGGCTGAATTTGATTATTGAGTTGAGATCAAACAACTAGAATTTAGAATCACTTGCGGATGATTTTGAAGAGGACTTTATGCACAGAAGGACATATTTGGGAAAAAAATTGTTGCATACTTAATAAAAAATAGAAATTATAACATTAATATTTTTGAAAAATCGTACTTTAACTAAATATGTTTTGATTAATTTCACGTTACTATCTAGGGGTTTGAATATTAATAATCTCAACCTCATTCTTTAACATTTCTATCACTATCACCCGTAGAGCTGATCATAATGTGTCCGGCCACCCGCAGCCCGGCCCGATCGGCCCGTAAAAAAGCCCGATAAGCCCGAGCCCGATGGGCTTTCGGGCGGGCCTGGACATAAATCAGGCCCGAATAAAACCCGGGCCGGGCCGCGGCACATTTGTAAGCCCGTGGGCAAGCCCGGCCCGGCCCGATTATATATTATTTGTTATTATTTTTCAAATATAATTAAACATATATAATATAATTTATTTTATATAAAATTATACTAAAATTATATATAAATTATAAATAACTGTACATATAGTATTAAATCTACACTAATTATATTAATTAATTTTTTTTTAATATTTATATAAAAAATATAAAAAAACCGGCCGGGCGGGCCGGGCTTCGGCAAAACCTGAAAAAAACCGGGCTAGCCCGGCCCGGCCCGACATATAAAAACCGGGCTTGGGTTTCTGAAATAGGCCCGACGGGCCTAAATTTTCTTCTGGCCCGGCCCGAACCCGCCCGTCCGCGCCAATGATCACCTACCATGTACCAGTTTTTGTTCATTGATCGTAATTTCTGTCATTTCAACCTCAGTTAACCTACACTGGCTACACTACTAGCCATCCCTGTTAAACATCACCCATGTTACAGTAGACCATAACGAAATCCAAGTTCGCCCTTAAAAAACTATCTAAATGTTGGCAAGTGTGATTTGCTGCCATATCTTTAACAATGGGTCTCATTATTTTTTCAAAATTCACACTTTTTGAACTATCTCTTTCCCTAGTGGGGGAGGGAGAGGGGACAGAGAATACAACGTACCCCTAATTTTACTAAATTATAAAATATCATAGTGTAAATAAATTTTTTGAAAATAAATTTGAGAAAATTACTGACAGCCCCCTTGAGGTTTCGGGTAATTACAATTTACCCCCTTGAGGTAATCATAATTACTTTCAGCCACCTTGAGGTTATCGATTCCTTAACTCCGAACCCCAAAACGGTAACTCCGTTACGGAGCGTCAATTAATTGCTGATCTGTAATTTTTTTTTTTTAAAAAAAATCTAACGTGGAGAAATTCTCTCTCGACATCCCACCTCAATTTGTAAAATCGTGAATGAACCCTAACTCCACCTAACTCACCCTCGTTCTCACCCATCACCCTCTCTGCTAATTGGTTTCGAAATTTCACATTCTTCTCACCTTAATCTCATTCTAACCCACTGTTTTTAGAAGTAAGGATAGTTCAATTTGTTTGGACGATAGTAATCGAAGACAGTATAAGAAAGCAAAAAGCAATCGTCAAATATCCAGAGCCGACGAAAACTCTCGACGCCGCTCCTGTTCTTCGCCCCTGTTCTTCTTCTCGCATCGATTGAAGAAAACTCTCGACGCCGCTCCTCGACCAACAACGAAAGGAAGCGTTTGATGACCGTCGAAGCAATATCCAGAGCAAGTCGCTCCTGTTCTTTGCCCCTGTTCTTCTTCTCCTCGCATCGATTGAAGAAAACTCTCGACGCCGCTCCTCGACCAACAACGAAAGGAAGCGTTTGATGACTGTCGAAGCAATATCCAGAGCCGACGGGTGTTGGGGATAAATCGATGGCGATGGCGAAAAGAGATGAAACTAGTTGTAACGACAGAAGACGGTGGAGTTGTCGGTGAATGGAGAAGATTAAGTGGTTACGATGGTGTTGTTGTGCCGTGACGGGATGGATGCGGGTGTTGATGGTGGTGGCTCGAGGATGATGAAACGGTGAAGCGAGAGTGAAGATGAGTCGACCGTGGTAGGCGTGAATGGAGAGTGGCGAAGGAAGATGGTCTGTGTGGTATCGGAGTGTTACGACGATGCGTGCGACGAAGGAGATGATCCGATGGTGATGACGATGGTGGCGAAGGAAATCCTCCTCCTCTGTTCGAAGATGGTGAGTGGTGTAGTGGTGATGTGAGTAGCGAAGATGAACGATGATGATATGGAGTGCTGATGAACGGTGGTGAAGGTGAGTGTGGTATGGGTGATGGTGGTGATGGCGGGGGCGAATCACGGTGAGTGTGGAAAGGGAGTGTGAATGTGTTCGTGATGGGATGCGAGTATAGGTGGTTGATGGTGATGAGGTGCAGTGCAGGTGTTGGAGCGTGAGGCGATGAAAGTGGTAGTGAATGCGCTGGTATGGTGTGTGGTGACGGGATGAAGATCCGTCGTGTGTGTGACCGATGGTAATGGCGTGGTGCGGGTGAGGTGAGTCGAGCTGGAGAAGGTTCGTTAATGGCGTGCGTGGTGTGAATAATGAATGTGGTGAAGACGGTGACAGTGGTGTCGAGTGTAAATGATGAATGCGGATGGTGATGGGTGCCGATGAACTGTGAAGGTGATCGATGGTGACTGAAGGTGAGGTTGTCGACGGAGAAGAGAGAATGATGAAATTGGAGAGAAATTTAATTAGGAAAAAGAAGAGGTTGTCGATGGTGATTGGGGTGGGATGTCGAGAGTTGATACTGATGACCTGTAATGAATTTCTCCACGTTAGAATTTTTTTTTTAAAAAAATATTACAGATCAGCAATTAATTAACGCTCCGTAACGGAGTTATCGTTTTGGGGTTCGGAGTTAAGAAACCGATAACCTCAAGGTGGCTGAAAGTAATTATGATTACCTCAAGGGGGTAAATTGTAATTACCTGAAACCTCAAGAGGACTGTCAGTAATTTTCTCAAAAATTTTGATAAAAGACTTATCTAACTTTTTATAATTTTATCCATGTCCCATCAACTTCTATTTCTAGTTCTGCCCCTATTCTTCCCTCCTACTTTTTCTTTCTCATTTTGTGGTTTTCTTCTTTGTTACTTGCTTAAATTGTCCTTGTTTCCTCTTGTGCACTACCAATTATTTCATCCATCTTTTTTTCATCGTCTTTTCTCTCTTATTCATCCGGTAGATTTTAGAGTTTGCCGAACAACTCACGAACATTGAACTAATTTTGATTTGTATGGCCTTGGTCAGGTTGCCATCATCTACGCTTCCGATGTGTATTGGGTTCCTAATAATTGACTGAAGTTAAAGAGATTCGAATGCTATGAACTAAGTCTTGCTGACTTTTGTTGCGATCAACAGAATAAACTTTATGATACTAAATTTACTAACTTTATAAAGGCTTCGGCTCTGTTCGGCATGACTTTTTTGCGGTTGTTTTGTAGTTGTTTTGGTCTGGTTGTTTTGGCTGGCTGTTTTACAGCGTTTTGCTGGTTGTTTTGTGCTGACATATCTGCGGTTGTTTTGAAAACTGCTATTTGGCAGTGTGGTTGTTTCGTCGGTGTTTTTGAATAAGTTAGTTACGTGCAGTGTGTTTACCAATTTATGTGCTATAATTATAATTTTATATTACATTAAAATAATTTATTGTTATGTTGTAAATAAAGAAACTACTAACAAATATACAGATTAATATATACATAATTTATTAACTAGGAAGACAACAAATTTTTACAATCAATTTTTTTAACATTTATATTAAGGTCTATACAAATAACTTCACTATTATCAACCATAATTTATCAATGGATAACACAATTGTAACTGCAAGTAGAGTTTGAATAACAACCTTGATGATTATCATTGGCTTCGATCGGACATGTCACAAATGTGGCATAAATGTGTCATTTTTTATTTTGGCATTTTTGACCCAAAATGCCAAACCGCCATCACCCAACAACAACATTTTCAAAACAGCCATAAATATACCATTTTCAAAACAACCACAAAACAACCAACAATTTATGCTGCAAATAGAATTAATACCGTAAACAGAGGCGGAGCTAGAAAACTGTAATTAAGGGACGAAAATATTTTAATTAATATTTAAAAATTAATTTTTAATAAATTAATTTAAATTTTCAATACTTATAATTATATTTTAAAAATGAATTTATATGCTAATATATGTTATTTTTTATTTCTCAGCATATCCAGTATTAAATTTAATTTATGTTTTTGAATTTCATTAAGTAATATTTAATTGATTAGAATATATTGTTTTAACTACAAATATATGTTTAAAATAAATATTTTATCAATAATTAAATAATATATAATAATAAAATAATAAGTGATAGTTGTACATATATATTTGGTTACAGTCAATTATTTTATTATTAGAAAGAATTATTTTTTCAATTCAATGATATTATTTATTCCATTAAAAATTAAAATAATCTTAAGTATTAATACATTTGAAATGTTATATTAAATACTAATATGTAATCCATAAAATTTTATTTTATATGTAACATCTAATATATTTGCTCTAAACACAATGGTTTATTTCTTTATTTTTTCTAATATATGTAAAAAAATTATTGATAAATTAATATGTATACATATTATAAATTAATTGTCACTAAAATGTTAATAAAGAATAATAATAATTAAAGTATATAATTGAATATCTACATATATTTTAACTTTATTAACAAAAAATTGTTTTAAAATGTAATATAAAATTTTTAATTGTAACACCAAAACGGTAAACGCACTGCACAAAACTAATTTATTCAAAATAGCCAGACGAAACCGCCGCCTGCCGAACACTATTTTTCAAAATAGTCACAAAACAACCAACAAAACTACCACAAAAACAACCAGACCAAAACAGCCACAAAACTACCACGTTTATACCCACCCGAACGCAGCCATTATGTTACTGACATATATATACGTATATACAAGGATTGAGGCCTATAATTAAGGACATAAATAATATTGAGACCTACAAAAGAGGAGTGCATAATAAGCACGTAATACTTAATTTAACACCCCCCCTCCCCCAGTCGATGCCGTAGGATTTTGAAGGCAAAGACTGTTTTGGAACTTGATAAACAGTGTGGACAGTAGGCCCTTAGTCATGATGTCCGTGAATTGACTTGTTGTTGAAACGTGAAGGACCCGGGCGTGGCCCACGACAACTTTCTCGCGCATAAAATGGATGTATATCTCAATATGTTTGGTGTGTTGATGTTGGATGGGATTTGGGGACATGTAGACAGAGCTGATGTTGTTACAAAAGACAATGATGGTCTTGGAGGTGGGGGGCTTGGAGTTCCTGAAGGAGTTAGCGGAGCCAACGAGATTCAGCTATGACATTTGCAACGGCACGATACTCAGCTTCGGTGCTGGATCATGAAATAGTGGGTTGACGTTTTGAGGACCAGGAGATGAGATTTGAACCGAGGAAAGCGTAGTAGCTAGATGTGAAGCGGCGTGTGTTTGGGCAGCCTGTCCAATCAGCGTCGGTGTATATGGTGAGCTGATTAGAGGGATCAGGGAGAATGCTGAGGCCAAGAAAAGGGGTCCCCTTGAGGTAGCGGAGAATGCGCTTCAAGGCTTGGAGATGAGTTTCACACAAGGGTCGTGCATATAGAGGCAACATTGCTGGACAACATTGCTGATGTCTGGACGAGTGAAGGTGAGATATTGTAGTGCGCCATCAAGAGAACGATAGGAGGTGGAGTCGGCGACTAGAGAGTCGGCGGTATCATGGAGCTTGGCATTGGTGTCCACTGGAGTTTTATAGGGATTGTAGGAGGACATGCCAGCACGGGAAAGGATGTCCTTGTCATAGGTGGCTTGACTGAGGTGAAGTTCAGTGTGGTGGCGAGTGATGGAGACCCCTAAGAAGTAGTGAAGAGGGCCGATATCTGTCATCGAGAATTTAAGGCTGAGAGCAGAGATGATGCGATAAAGGAGAGAGGTGGTGGAGGCAGTGAGAATGATGTCATCTACATAGATGAGCAGGTGTGCATGGAGGGTGCCCTGATGGTAGACAAATAGGGAGGGGTCTGAATGACAGTCACAAAAACCAAGGCGGGTGATATAGGTGATGAAACGATGGTACCGAGTGTGTGGGGCTTATTTGAGGTCGTATAAGGCTTTGCGGAGTGTACAGACATGGTCAGGAAACTGGGGATGGACGAGCCTGATGGTTGCTGACAGTACAATACTTCGGTGAGGTTATCGTGGATGAAAGCATTTTTTTACGTCGAGTTAGTGAATTGGCCAGTTTTTGGTGACATCAAGGGATAGGATAGTGTGGATGGTGGTAGGTTTGACGACAAGGAAGAAGGTTTGGTCAAAGTCATTGCCATACTTTAGTGAAAATACTAGAGCTACCCATCTGGACTTGTAGCGGGAGAGTTTGCCATCCGCATCAAATTTGTGTTGAAATAACCACTTTCCAAAAACTATGTTAGCATTACCAGGCGGGAACCAGGTCCCATGTCCTGTTTTTGATCAAGGCATCGTATTCCTCTTGCATAGAGGCAAACCATTTGGGGTCTTGAGCAATTTTATGGGATTTAGAAACAGAGGAGGTAGTGGTAGAAAGATTGAGGACTGGTTTAGGGTTTGACAATACTAGATTTTGATCGTGTGGTCATATGGTGGGTATTAGTTGGGTTAGACTATGGTGCAGGGGTGCCAGGCGGAGTGGACGAGGATGTGGGGGAGGGGGATGTCGAGGTCGGTGGAGTGGGCGGAATAGTGGGACGGCCGTGGGAGGAGTCGAAGGGGAGGGGTTGGAGTCCAATACGGGACTTCTCGGGTTGGGAGTGGAGTCAGGGAGTGGGTTTGTTGGGTGGATTGGTGATTGGGCCGTGACAGGGGGTGAGAGGGGGAGAGGGGAGGGGGTGGTGTCGGCCGGGTAGGGAATGGTTTGTTAGTGTGGACCGCGGATGAGTGTGGGCTGGTGGGTGAGTCGGATGCGCTGGGTCGTTGTGAGCGAGTGTGGGAGAGTAGGTAGTGGGCCGAGGAAATGGTAGATCTGGAGTAATGAAGTTGGAGGTGTCATCAGAGTGGAGAAAACGGTGGGTCAAGGATTTGGGTGGGGAGTGGTTGCGGTAGGGGAAATATGTTCGTCAAATATGACATGTCGAGATGTTATTACCTTTTGAGTATCCAACGTAATACAACGATATCCTTTGTGTTCTGGTGCATAGCCAAGGAAGATACATGAGGTGGTGTGGGTTGTAGTTTTGTGGTAGAGGCAATGTTGGGGTAACACAGACAACCAAAGGTCGAAGGTGGGCATAGGAAGGCGGTTGGTTGTACAGGATTTCGTATGGGCTGCGAGCATTGGAGGAGGTGGTGGTGGGGGTTCGATTGAGAAGATATGTGGAGATGGCAAGGGCCTCGACCCAAAATTGAGGGGGTATATGGCTTTGGAAAAGGAGTGTACACATTGCATTTGTGATGGTGCGAATCATACGTTCGGCCTTCCCATTTTGTTGGGATGTATTCGGTCATGAAACACGAAGTAAGGTGCCGTGAGAGGCCAAATATTCACGCAAGGAATTATTGTCGAATTCACGGCCATGATCGCATTGTATATTTTATTGTGCGGTTGAAATGTGTACGGACAAAAGCGTGATTTTTTTTTAGAATATATCTAGTGGTTGAGATTTTAGGGGGCGTTCACTTCAAGAGTAAACAGTAAAGGGAAACGGAATGATTCCCTTTGTAATCGTGTGTTTGTATTTTTTAAATTCGTTTCCCCATTTCAGTTCTAAAAAAAGACCCCCATATCCAACCCAACCTATCCCAGCGATTCCCTCCAACATGTGGGGAATGGTATTCCCTTTGTTTCATCTTTCATCTATTCGCGCTTAATTTGGATAAAATTAATATATGTTATTTCTAATATATGTAATCTTATTATATATATTATTTAAAATATTAATATATATATAGTAATGTATATTTTATAAATATTAAAATATATCATTTATAATTTAAATATATATATTTATATGTATACTATATATTTTATATAATATGAAAATATATTAGATTAAATACCAAATATATTTCATTTATAATATAAAAAAATTACTAATATATATTATATTTAATATTACCTATTATATAATGTATGTAATTAATCTTAATAATTATTTATATCTCTTCTTTTATAATTTATATACAAGTTAATCTATCTCATTTATAATTTAAGTAAATATTATATATATATACTATTCATTTCTATAATTATAAATATGCATTTATTTAATTATGTAATATATATTATTATAGTTTAAATATAATTTTTATATAATTATGATATATTTTATATAAATTATATTATTTTAAAGAAATATTAACATATACTATTTATACATTATTTAAATACATACTATGTAAGATTTAATTCAATATATATATCAAAATTAAACAACAAGAAAGGGAATCATTAGAAATTGTATTCCGTTTCTGAACCAGAACCAAACAAACTTCTTGATTGGGGGGAATTCCTTTCCTTTCCTTCCATTCCCTTTCCTGATTCCATTCCGTTTCCTTATCTCGAAGTGAACGCCCCCTAGTTTGAGTGGCACGTAAAATGAGAATAATCATCCAAAAGGACCAAAATATTTGTATCCACTAAAATTGAGGACCGGTGAGGTCCATAAATCACAATGCAAAATATCAAAAGTAAATAAGGATTGAGTGTTTGAATGAGAAAAGGGCAGTCGGGAATGCTTTTCCAATTGACAAGAGGAAACAAACTGTAGAAGCAGATTTATTTGTGGATGTTAAAGACAGCAAATGAAGGGAGCGTAGAACAGCTGGAATTAGATGAGCGAGACGAGTGTGCCACAATGCCGGAGTGAGAGTGGCGGTCAAGGCAGCTTGAGGGTGGGATGGTGTCGTGCGTGGATTGAACGGGTAGAGAGCTCCTTGTCTATTGCACTAGTGGATCTCGGTCTTGGTGGAAAGATCCTTGACATAAAATCTGAACGGGTCAAATTCAACAGAGCAATTGTTATCAGTGGTGAATTGACGAACTGAATTGAATTTTTGATAAGGGAAAGAGAGACTAAAAACATTGCGTAAACGGAAACGAGGGAGTTGGGTTGTACCGACCGTGTATGGGCAGTTTGTGGCCATTGCCGACGATGAGTAGAGGGAATAGAGCCATGAAAAATTTAGGACGGAGAATACCTGAGTTCGGTGTCATATGAAGGAAGCTCCCGTATCCATGTACCTAGGCGACTCGTTGGTTCTAACTGAGTGGATAGGTGTTGAGGGCGGTCACAGGCTGTGCTGGTCCTAGGATAGTGGCGGCACCTGTTGGTGGAGTAATGTCTACGGTTGTTGTTGTGGGCAGGGGCCAAGCATACCCGGTGAAAACCAGGAGAAGTCCACTGCGGGTGGTTGTTGAGGAGGGGACCAAAGTTCTGCTGCGCAGGAGGGGCGGTTGTTGGAGTTGTGACCGCGTTACTGATAAGTGTCTAAATGAGCATGTTTTATGGGTGTATTTTATATATTATATCAGCACTTTCTACTCATTTCTCACTTATCTTATGGTTTTCCTCTAGTTTATGTTTTATTGATTATCTCACAATTTATTGGTTTAACATGAGGAACAAACAAGCTAGGAGCAAAGTACACGAAGACACGAACGTATAGGCGCAGACGGCTCAGAAAACGGACTTATAACGAAGAATGTAGAGCCGGTTGAAGATTGTTATATATATGTATATATATGTATAATATATATAATATCGCGTGCACAAAGGCACGACCGCCCAATAACTAGCGGACGTCTCACATGCGACCGCGAGGCGGTTGAAACAGAGGCGACCGCCTCATACGAGGCGGACAAGACAGAGTGGAACCGCCTCTTAAGGAGGCGGACGTGCTCGCGGTCACCATAGAGGCTACCGCCTCTTAAGGAGGCGGACGTGACACACACAACCGCCTCTGAAACAGGCGGACATATAAGAGGAGACCGCCTGTTTGGCAAGCGGACAGCAGGCGGTCATGAATAAAATCAACGCCGCGACTAGTTTTCTTCGCCTGTCTTCGCCGTCTTCTGCAACTTGAATCGATTTATCTATCTACTCCCGCACCGCCTACCATTAATCTCTCACGCGTGCAGCTCTCTGTCCCTCTGCAATCAATGAAGATAGCAATCAACTCTCCTCTCATCTGCAATCAAATTAGTACGGAGCCAAACCTCTATATAAACTCACCACCTTGACTGCAAAAGACACCACACACACGACGGGAGTCTGAAGAATTCGCTCACCACAAATATCCATCCGCTTCCATTTAATTCTCTCCCGTAACACCATATCAGTCCACACTCACGCAGTAACTAAAATAGAAGAGCAGCAGTGAGAGGAGAGCAGACCAGTTCCTCCTCTGAAATAATGTCAAAATCTATCTGTGTAATCTTCTTATCTACGGTTATGTCTGAGTAATTTTCTTTTGTATCCTAGGATGGGGGTTTATTTCTAATATTACCTAAATTAATATTTATTACCTGTCTCACTTGTTATCTCGTTTTAATTCCTTTCAACTAATATTGTTAAATGCTTATTCTGACAAAATACTGCATTTATTTGGTAACTATCAACATATGATTTTGAGATAGTCTAGGTACCACAAAGGAATTAATCTTAGTATTTACACTCCGGACTGAGCAGGAAAATACTAAGGCTTTTATTAAGAGTTCGTAACTGACAATTATTAACTCTAATAGGCAATAAATAATTGAAACATGGTTATAAATATGTTTAAGTAATTTAAAATTCCCCCGCTATCCTAGGATACATTTTTCCATCCACATCAATTAATTCACCTTTTAACTGTTTTTATTATTTCTGTATTATTTAGCAACAAATCAAGCTTGCCTCCGGCTAAACCCCTTTTTACAGTTTTTAAGTAACTACCAAGACTAGGATAAATTGAACAATCTCCCTGTGGATACGACACTCGTTATACTAACTACGACCGGGATTGTTTGCAGCCCGACGTTTATAATTTGAGTTTTTAATTTCCTTTCTTTTAATTTTATACCACTTTAACCACTCAGAAATAACATTCTGCAAATTGGCGCCGTTGCCGGGGAGATTGATTCCATCAATTTCCCTAGTTTCCGGTAGTTCACCCTGTTTTATAATAAACTGTCAATATTATCTTGTTAATAATCTAACCTTGGACATCGGACTTATAATCTGAATTGGACATCGGACTTCTGACCTGACTTGGACATTTGACTTCGGACTTTGGACATCTAACTCCTAACATCTTAATATTATTGTCATTTCGTTCCATGTCATTTCGTTCCATTGTCATTTCGTTCCATTGTCCTTTCTTTCCATTGTCTCTAACTACTACTTATATTTTCTGTCATTTCTTTCCATTGTCCTTAACATTTCATTTCCATTGTCCTTAACATTTCTTTTCCATTGTATACTAACTACTAACTTATAATTTCTGTATACTAATCCCTAACGTTTATCAGCCTAACCAATATTTCTGTCTTTCTTATTTTATTTACTAACTAATTTTGCAGCTTCTGACAAACCACAAGTTATCTTCTGTGCATGCCAAAACTCGAACCCGAGGCTCTCCACCAATCAGTCCGAGCCCCGAACCCGAGCGTACTTTATTTCAAGCGCAGAGAAACCTGAGAAACCAAGCCATGGCCAATAACGAAGTTATAAATGAAATGGACCATGCAATTCAACCAGAACACCGTGCTTATCTGATTATCACCAACCAAACACCGAAGGAAGAGCATCAGCTATAGTTCTCCCTGAACTAACACCAGAAGAAGCCGGACGTTGGGTTTTCAAAACCCACTACATCACCGCCGTCCGGGATCTAGGCAAGTTTAGTGGAGCGAACCCAGATGAAGCCCCAAATCATCTGAGTCTCTTCCTAGACTTTTGCAATTCCTTTGGTCAGACCGGCAATGTCAAAGAAAGAATTCGACTCCAACTATTTCCTCACTCATTATCGGATTCAGCAAACCGGTGGTACCGAAGCCTTCCCTCCCGATCAATCACCACATGGCTTCAAATGGCCCAAAAATTCCTTTCCAAATACTACCCAACCAGTAGAACGAGGCAATTGATCGGTGAGATCAACACTTTTTGTCAAGAGCCGGGAGAAACGTTGTACGACGCATGGGACAGATTCAAAGATATGCTAATGAAATGTTCCCACCATGGTCTTGACGATCAATCCCTCTGCCTTTCATTCTTCAACGGACTGGATGATGGGAACCGACTACTCGTCAATTCCTCTGCAGGAGGAAGTTTCATGATGAAATCTCCTAAAGAAGGAATGGATCTTCTTGAAACTATGACGAGCAATACGAGACAGTGGACGAGATCCAAGGGAAGAAACCACGAGCAGCAGGCCTACTCCACGTTGAGCCTACAGATCATTTATCGGCTCAGATCTCGTCCCTTGCAAAGATGGTGGAAAAGCTAACGACATCACAGAACGAAATCGTAAAAACAATAGCTTCCCCACCTACAAGTTCATCGTCAGTTTCACCTACAGAAGGATGTGTCATATGCGCCGGTCCTCATGAAACTCATCAATGCGAAGGCAAAGGCCAGTACGAGGAAGTACAATTCATAGGAAACCGTCCCGGTAATTCCTACAGCAACAACTTCAACAACAACTATCCATGGAGAAATCACCCGAATTTCTCATGGAAAAATAATGATCAGAACCAAGGAGGGCAGAACAACAATTCCAATGCCTATCAGGGGAACCGACCCCAACCAATTCTAATATGGGTTACAAAGCACTAGGTGCCCCTCCAGGTTTCCAACAACAACAACTACAACAACAACCATCATCATCCTCTTCTGATCCAAACGTAGAACTCAAAGAGATGATGAAAGGTTACATTTCCATGACTCAGAACCAGCTTTCTGCACAAGAAGCCTTCAACCAGAAAATCGAAGGTAAAATCAATCAACTTGCGGAACATCTTGCTCGAAGACCGCCAGGGGCTCTCCCCAGCCAAAACGAACCAAATCCAAGAGAGCAAGCCAAGTGCATCTATGTGAAGGAGCACGATAAAGAAAAGATAGATGTGGCTAAAACAGCTGAAGTTCCAGAACTACACCCTTCCCTCCAAGAGTGGGTTGTAGCAATCGAAACTTCCAAAAGGAATGTAGCTGAACTTGAAAGCACCGCCAAAGTCTATAAAAATCGCATTCAATCTGAGAATACCTACCTTGAGCACTTGGTGGCTGGTTATGAAAACGAGAAGCTCGAATTTGAAGAAGAAGAAGAAGAGGTTAAGGCGATAACCTTGAGAAGCGGTAAGAAAACCGACGAATTCACATCCCGCCAACATTAGAAGAATCCAAAGAGGATAGTGAAGACAAAGTTGAGGTTTCAACAGAAAAAACATCTCCAAGCATCCTCACTATTCCACCAGCTTCGGAACCTTCTTCACAAGAACCGCCTATACCATTTCCTCACCGACTCCAAAAGCAGAAATTGGATAATGAATATGGTAAGTTCCTAGCAATGCTGAAGCAACTAAACGTCAATATACAGTTTGTCGACCTCATTGCCAAAATGCCAAACTATGCCAAATTCCTCAAACACCTCATTTCCAACAAAACTAAATTGGCCGAAGTCGTACGGTACCTCTCTCAATGTAGCTTGCTCAGCTATTCTACAAAAACCACTACCAACAAAAAGCAATGATCCGGCAGCTTCACTATTCCAGTCACAATTGGTAGCACCTCATTTCCATACTCCTTATGCGATCTGGGTGCTTCCATAAATTTGATGCCCCTCTCCACTTTCAAAAAGCTGGGAATTGGAGAGATGAAAAAGACTAAGATGACCCTGCAACTGGCAGATGGTTCGGTAACATACCCAAGCGGAGTGGTAGAGGATGTTATCATTAAAGTGGAGCACTTATACTTCTTCCCATGCGATTTTGTCATTCTTGACATCGAAGAAAACCCCACTACACCTCTCATCCTTGGACGACCATTCCTTGCCACAGCCGATGTGCATATTTGGGTAGCCCAGGGGAAAATCACCCTTCAAGCTTATAATGAAAAGCTGGAGTTTGCATCAGGACGATCTCCAGATAACAAATCCAAAGATCTCAAGTTTGTGCGGGACACTCAATCACCTTCATCCCCACTTCTGTTTATTACCCTTCCAGACGGCATGTCTATCACAGAGTTACCACCACCAATCCCGGACGAAGAGCGGGATAAGAAAAGAAAACATGCATCCATCCGGTGGAAATTCAAAAATACCATCGAGTCATGCTTTGGATCTACTCCTCATAACCACCCCCCAGGATCGATCTAGCGAAAAGCGTCTAGCTAAAGACGTTAAAGAAGGGCAGCTTTCCGGGAGGCAACCCGGACGAACTTATCTTTTATATGCTTTTATGCTGTTTTAATTTTCAGATTCCCTTTAATTTTATTTTTGCTAACTTTTAACCTCATTTATAGTATGGTTGCTTCTAGTGTATTATGCAGGTGCAATTTCATGTCTACACCGCAACCAAGCTACGCTACTTGAGGCTAAAGCTCAAGTGTGGGGGAAGTCCAAAACACGCTAGCAAAAAATAAAATCAGGGGAGTACCAGTTTCTTTAAACTTGCTTTTATTTAAATAAATATGCAGAGGAGAATTTATATGCTTAAATGAATATTCGTGAGCTTCGTGTTCTCTCTATTTATTTACTTACCGAAAAGGTCTTCTGAAACCTTCCCTTGTTTTTCTGGTGAACAATGAGGACGTTGTTCAATTTAAGTGTGGGGGAGTGTGCCCTTTTCGGTGACATTTTGTGCTAAATGCTAATCTCTAATCTCTCTGCTTATCCTGCGTTTGTCCAAATTTAAAAATTTGTGGCCCCTTTTTATGTGGGTTGTTCTCTTTAAGAATAAATATTGTTATGAATTGTGGGATAAATGTTATAAATGTACAAAAATTTTACAATTTTGATTACTTTTGAGGAGCATTTTTATGCGGTGTGACCAAGTGATCTGAAATGGATGGATTTTTATTACTCAGGGGTTCTTTCTGTCTTCTTTCTTAGGGATTGCTAAGGGGTGCTTCTCTGTCAAAAGGAAAAATAAAAAAATAAGGGACTTGTGAGACACCATTGGTAACCAACAAGAGAGTTGAGTGTTCTTAAAACGAAGGCTTAATGCCTACTTATTATCTTCTCATCTCTTATGCAAAAGTGAAACAAATGCATAATTCTATTTTTCCTTTTGTTTTCTCCTCAATACCCATTCTTGAGAGAAGTTGGCCATGGTAAAAGTTCTCAAAGTCACCTAAAAAGAAACATTGAAGTACCCTAGATCATACCCCGAAACTCTAATTTTATTTTTGCCCTGAGTACACCTATGCCACCAGTAGGTGATGGATCACACTCCTCTAAAAAGTTTAAGATCATGTACTATTGACTTCTTTATCCTACCCTTCATAATAGTATTTATTAATATTGAGCATTCCCTACTTGTTTGGGTACATGGTTTTGCTTGAGGACAAGCAAAAGGTAAGTGTGGGGGTGTGATAAGTGTCTAAATGAGCATGTTTTATGGGTGTATTTTATATATTATATCAGCACTTTTCTACTCATTTCTCACTTATCTTATGGTTTTCCTCTAGTTTATGTTTTATTGATTATCTCACAATTTATTGGTTTAAACATGAGGAACAAACAAGCTAGGAGCAAAGTACACGAAGACACGAACGTATAGGCGCAGACGGCTCAGAAAACGGACTTATAACGAAGAATGTAGAGCCGGTTGAAGATTGTTATATATATATGTATATATATGTATAATATATATAATATCGCGTGCACAAAAGGCACGACCGCCCAATAACTAGCGGACGTCTCACATGCGACCGCGAGGCGGTTGAAACAGAGGCGACCGCCTCATACGAGGCGGACAAGACAGAGTGGACCGCCTCTTAAGGAGGCGGACGTGCTCGCGGTCGCGCAAGAGGCTACCGCCTCTTAAGGAGGCGGACGTGACACACACAACCGCCTCTGAAACAGGCGGACATATAAGAGGAGACCGCCTGTTTGGCAAGCGGACAGCAGGCGGTCATGAATAAAAACAACGCCGCGACTAGTTTTCTTCGCCTGTCTTCGCCGTCTTCTGCAACTTGAATCGATTTATCTATCTACTCCCGCACCGCCTACCATTAATCTCTCACGCGTGCAGCTCTCTGTCCCCTCTGCAATCAATGAAGATAGCAATCAACTCTCCTCTTCATCTGCAATCAAATTAGTACGGAGCCAAACCTCTATATAAACTCACCACCTTGACTGCAAAAGACACCACACACACGACGGGAGTCTGAAGAATTCGCTCACCACAAATATCCATCCGCTTCCATTTAATTCTCTCCCGTAACACCATATCAGTCCACACTCACGCAGTAACTAAAATAGAAGAGCAGCAGTGAGAGGAGAGCAGACCAGTTCCTCCTCTGAAATAATGTCAAAATCTATCTGTGTAATCTTCTTATCTACGGTTATGTCTGAGTAATTTTCTTTTGTATCCTAGGATGGGGGTTTATTTCTAATATTACCTAAATTAATATTTATTACCTGTCTCACTTGTTATCTCGTTTTAATTCCTTTCAACTAATATTGTTAAATGCTTATTCTGACAAAATACTGCATTTATTTGGTAACTATCAACATATGATTTTGAGATAGTCTAGGTACCACAAAGGAATTAATCTTAGTATTTACACTCCGGACTGAGCAGGAAAATACTAAGGCTTTTATTAAGAGTTCGTAACTGACAATTATTAACTCTAATAGGCAATAAATAATTGAAACATGGTTATAAATATGTTTAAGTAATTTAGGAAATTCCCCCGCTATCCTAGGATACATTTTTCCATCCACATCAATTAATTCACCTTTTACTGTTTTTATTATTTCTGTATTAATTTAGCAACAAATCAAGCTTGCCTCCGGCTAAACCCCCTTTTAACAGTTTAAGTAACTACCACCAAGACTAGGATAAATTGAACAATCTCCCTGTGGATACGACACTCGTATATACTACTACGACCGGGAATTGTTTGCAGCCCGACGTTTATAATTTGAGTTTTTAATTTCCTTTCTTTTAATTTTATACCACTTTAACCACTCAGAAATAACATTCTGCAGTTACGACCACCGCGACCTCGTCGATTGTTACCATGCGAGCCAGAGGAGGAGCGATTGTAGGATGTGTTGGAGGGCGACAGATTGGCGGTTGCTGGAGGAGCATCGACGGTCGGTGCAGCAGGGGTGTGGAGGAACCAAGCGCCGTGACAATCAAGGTTGTGGAGGATGTGGATGCATTATGGCAGCACGTTTCTTCAAGAAGGAGAGAGCTGCGGACTTGTTGGAATGTAAGGAATGGTCGTTGAAATTGAATTATGCTCCGTATGTTAGAGAAAAGCCGCTGATTGTCTAGAGCACAAGATTTTTGTCAGAAATGGGCTATCAACATCAGCAAGCGTAGCCGCCAAGGATTTTAGTTGTGTGCAGTATTTGTTGATTTTGAGGGTGCCTTGCTGTAGACCACGAAATTCTGCCTCAAGATGGATGGCACGGGCCTTCTTGTTGTCACAAAACAAGTCTTCGATTGCAAACCATACTTCATAAACAGAGGTATTGGGACGCATAATGAGACTAAAGATGTCAAGGGAGATTGTCGCGTATAGCCAGGAGAGGACGGTGAAGTCTAGAAGTGCCCAACTCTCATCGATGGATGGGGGAGTGCCATCAATATGTGATAGAAGATTGAATTTGTCAAGGGTTACAAGAAATAAGTGGCGACACATAGCATAGTTTAGCGGCTGCTAGGTGAGTTCCATTCGAACATGATTAGTAACTGAGTTGACGTGGAGGGCTTGGTTGAGCGCAATGCCGCCGAGAGAGGGTGTTTGAGATTGTGGTGGGTCAACTGGGTGTTGGCAAGGTGGCGAGTGGGAAGGAGAGGCGAGAATTGTGTTTTTTGAGTGGGCTGGGGGATGGCGGTTGATCGGCCATGACTGGAGTAAGGGGAGGATGTTGTCGTGAGTGTGTAAAGGTGAATCGTGAAGAAGAACGAGATGGGGAATTGTGGCGGTAGGTTGTTGAGGTGCTGGGCGTAAAAGTCGATGAGGGAGGTGAAAAATAAGTTTGTTAGGAGGTTAAAGAGAGAATTAAGGATTGGGAAAAATTATTTAGGCTGACACCATGTAAGTAGAGTTTGAATAACAACCTTGATGATTATCATTATGTTATTGTCGTATTTAAGGATTGAAGCCTATAATTAAGGACATAACTAATATTGAGGCCTACAAAAGAGGAGTGCATAATAAGCACGTAATACCTAATTTAAAAGTAACTATACATGGTTTTAACACACCTGATACTTGTTAACATTTGAATAAAAGGAAAACATAATAATTAATAGTGAATTTTATTAATGTTTACATCATACAAAAAAATAAACAATGTAGTTGCTAAAAATGGCCTATATATTACTATATGTACATATAATTAAATATTCAGATTTTATACCTTGTTTTTAATAAAATGAAATACTACCATTACCATGTGATGCTGGTAAATAATTTGTAATTACTACTCAATGACATTTTTATAAAAACAAATAATAAGTGATTTTTTTTAATTAGTTAATTTATTCACATCAATCGCTACATTTTGCAACTCTAACTTGTAAACAACAATATGCACGATATTCATTCTCTTCATTACAATATTCATTTTCTTTGCAACATAAATTGTTGATTGTTCTGTGGCTGGTTTGTGCTGACATATCTGTGGCTGTTTGACATTTTTGTTAAAAATACTACCCGAAAAAATACCACAAACATGACGCCTTCGAACGAAGCCTAACTTTATGATTCTATTTTATGTGTACTTCGTCTGAATTTATTGACCACAACAAACTTTGGGCGTTATTTAAAAGGAGCCGGGAAGCAAAACACAATCACCTTTTTTCTTAACCCATTTTCAATAAAAGAAACATCAATAAAAGTACTCTGAATGAATAAAGGGAAAATTCACGAGATACCCCTGTTTTCTTTGGTAATTAACAATATACTCCTGTGATTTTAGTAATTTACTTTAAACATGCTTAAATGTTGTCCAAAATTGATGAAACTTTACATGGACGATGCTAAAGTGTTATATTTTGGTCCAATGTCAAATTTGAAGTTTTTTAAGCTCACATGTGACCTGTGGGACCCAATGAACAATTACATATTTATTGGGTCCCACAGGTCACATGTGAGCTTAAAAAGCTTCAAATTTGATATTGGATCAAAATATAACACTTTAGCATCATCCATGTAAAGTTTCATCAATTTTGGACAACATTTAAGCATGTTTAAAATTAAATTACTAAAATCACAGGGGTATATTGTGAATTACGAAAGAAAACAGGGGTATCTCGTGAATTTTCCCATGAATAAAATTCACCCTTTATCAAAATTCTCACTTTTCCCACTTAAGCTAAACATAATTATTTTAGTTTCTTTTATTGTTACCTTTGTGGAATTCATTCAGTTTCCCATTACGAACATAACATCCCCAAGTCTCATTTTTCTAGAGTGGTTAAGAAATTCAATTTGGGCTCCCATGATTAGCAATTAAGCCCCATTCTTTTGTTCAATATTTAGTTGGATTGATCAGCCCAGTCGATTTTTTTTGAAATCAATCATCAATCAATATCAGCTAATAGTATCAGCTGTCAGCTAGTAACTATTTAAACTCAAATTATCTCTCATGTTCAACTAGTTTTAACATATTTGACCAGCTCAACTCATTCTTTTAAAGTCAGTTATCACTTAATATCAACCGTTAACTCATGATACCATAAAAATGGGCCTTACCTCCTGATGCAATGATCCAAGTCTCGTACTTCCATTGTCGGTTGAGGAAATCAATTTGGTATCCTATAATCTGTTACTGCCATGATTTTGTTTTGAACCCGTGCGTATTTTAAAATTTCACTAGTGAGGCACAGCGTGAGACGATTTTGTGCAAGGGCAGTTTGAGATCTTGACAATTATGAAGCGACGATGACGATGATCAAATTCCTCAAGAAACCAAAACTGTGTGGACTTCCATTACTTAGCTGGAGAAACTCAGAGAGAGAATATACAGACGACAGAAGGAAGAAGAGAGTACATAGGAGAACCCGATACACCTCTAGTGCTAGCCAACACAAGAATATAAAGTCACGACTAACACCCAACGGTCAAACCCCAACTAAAGGCTAAAAGCCACGTAAGCAAACACCTGACACACAACTGCCACATAAGCTAACATACAGGCAGTTTTAAACTCTAACAGACGATTCACGTAGAAGTCCTCGAACCAGATGTTCTTACAAGCACACAGACTACAATTTTTGTAAATACAAAATATCTAAGTCAAGCATTTGTATTGTACGAGTGATGGGTGGATCTACCCAGGGAGGACAGAGTCGTCAAAAATTTTGAAAATTTATCAAATTATTTTTTATAAATTTTTAAAAATACAATATAATATAAATTTTAAAGAAATTAGTGTTAAAATTTTTTTTTAACCCGCCTAAACAAGATTTCTGAATCCGCCACTGAATCTACCATCTAATGAACTCCATAAATGTAGATGCATCAGCTTGTCAGTCGATAGTCATGACGGGAAGACAAATACAATATCATGATCTCATAGTTTTATCCAAAAGACGTTTTAAAAGTCTCTTCTCCTCTGGAAATTATTTAGCACGGTATGTAATTTCCAATAAGCAAATCATCATTCCCTGACCAGACACCAATAAGCATAGTGGCTTCAACCGATACTTGATTGCCATGCGAGAATTGAGAGCACCCACTAGAGAAACCTTGGAATTAGCTTCAAGTATCACCAGCAGTTCCAAGAGAACTCAAAGCAGGCAACTCTAAGTAGTCAAAATCTTCAGATATTCCAGCCTGAAAGAGAGATGGATAAAAAAACATGGAATACTAGGGCATCAGATGCCACCTGCTTATAGAGACATACTTTCAGCAGCGTGTGACAAGATGATATACACCAAGCAATTAGGCAACTGGCGCTTACGTATAGTGTACGGAATCCATGCTGAAAGGTATAAATTACAGTTGCAGAAAAAATATAGCTGACAAATTTCAAATCCTACAAGAGCCAACTTTATTGAAAGGATGCTTCGAGCTATGCTTACTGAAAACAATGAAGACGGGATTGGGTTGGCGGACACAGGTAAAAGATCTAACACCGACTAACATAATATACAACAAACAAAGATGTGTAACATATATAGTAGGCAATTGCAAAATGTCGCATGACAGATCCACCCTATTCACTACAATGAAACCGCCTTAGTGTGCTGAAGAGACTAAAAGTACCTCTTTGTACAAGGTTTCAAGCTGCTCTTTAGCCTGAGGAAAGTTGTTGGAGCACCATTGTCGCAGAGTGAATATATTGTCTGCATGTGTTTCAGATAGGTCTAAGATGACAAGTTGACGTTACGAAGACAAGATCAAGTTAATTTATATCACATCTGAGAAGGAGGTAAAACCTGTCCATCTGTTAGCTGCTGAGTAAGCAACTTCAATTCCCTTTTCTGCCAAAAACCAATACGTAAAGCTTATAAGCATATCATAATACGCAAAAGAATCTACAGAAAGATGTTTCTGCTTTTGTAAAGAAAAGAAAAATGTATAGAATGTTCCCCCAACTCTTCGCTTCAAAAGTCGCTGGATCACACTCTGCATACAGAGCCATCTCATCCTAGAAACGAAAACAGTTAACACAGCTGCTGGTTAGGATCATGATGTAAGACTTTCGCTCCCAGATTGAGGTGTCAACAGAACAGCAATATAGCCTACCTAAGCTCGTTGTACTTCTTCTCAATGGATTTTAGCTGACTTAAGGCTTCCTCCCTTTCATCCTTCATCAAATTAACTTGCATCATCAGACATAAGCTACAACAACCAGCAATACTCTAATTCCAAGGATCATTAGCCTGATATACTCACAGAATCTTCCCTTCCCTTTTTCAGAGCCTCACACTGTTCAAGCAACTCTTTATGGCGCTTTTTGCTACTTTGAACCTCTGAATCCAGTTTGCAACGGACATTCCTGAGCTGTTGAACTAAATATCAATTTGACATCATAGAGCTAAAGGATGTTCCATCATATGATTTACATAGAAGGCAAAGCAAAGTTAAGAGCATTTTCAGATGTACCTGGTTTCCTGCGGTACTGGGAAGACTCCAGAAGTATACCTAGTAAAAGGAGAATGAAAACATTACTATCGAAACAAAAATGAAAACAAACAGGTACTCTCAAGAAAGGTAAGTTGAGTTCCAATCTGTAGGCTGTAGCCACCTCACTCTTTGCATATTATGTGAATTTTCAGGTGAGACACAAATTACTTACAGAAATTCCAACTTTGTCCTTCAGGACAAGATCATCATCCACCAGACTCTGGATGACATCCTTCACTGATTGACTAATCACACCTTTCTTAGGTCCCAACTTCTCGAGTTCCTTCAGCTGAAATCCATATAAGAATAAAATATAATGTTGCCAAAAATTTGATACGAGAGAACCCGCTAAGAGTTCAGGAACACTACTTTACTTTTACAGCCAACAACATAATAAGAATCGTGTAACATCAACCCACCAACATAGGCACACTTTTTCATAGATAAACTGATAATTGATAACATCAAACTTGCATGATGACTCCTGCAGCCAAAATTCTGTCTCGGGAAGAGACAAATCATCTCAACCTTTAAACAACTTGGATCGACTACCGAGCTTCGTACCGAACTCTATAAATCTTACAACCGACAGAATCTTGTTCATAGTATTAGGATAGGTTATATAGTTACATTGTGTACACTGTATAACATATAGTCTCATATACCAACCCGGTCCTCTACCCGTTTAGTTACATAGGTACAACATTCCTTTATCCACTCTTCCCTCTCTCTGTATTACTCACGCTTTATTTCTCAAGCTCTGTAATATCATTCTCAATAATCAAACACGCATCTTCTTCCTCTCTTCTTGATTCACGCTTCTACAAGCCTGACACATAGACCGATTCTGTCGACGTCGATAATTTCTGAAACTATGAACCAAAAGGAGGACAGTGGCAAATAACGAAGGACGGGACGGTAATGCAACAAATCAGAACGAAAATTTCATATTTTGACTTCCATTTCCTAGACATATCGGCTAGAGCACAAAGCGGGAAATGCACTATGATTTAAACGCATTTCAAGGACAGAGCAAATGTATAATTATGGAGATTCACCGAACACCGGAACCGCCATCCTTTCCAAATTTAACATTCACCATTGCAGTAGAGATGTTCAAACTATAATAAAGAAAATTAAAACCTAAAGTTGATGATCGACTTACAAGGAAAAAGTCCTGAGAATCGTAGAAGATCTGGAGAAGCTTCTCGTTTCTCTTCCAAGGAAAGACCTCGTTTCTTCGACTATAACCAAAACATGAATGCGAGGTTAATTAGAATTAACAGGGTGTGAGGTGTAAGGGAGGTGAATTGAAGTTAGGGCTAGGGGTCGAATTTACCATCTGACTTCAGACGAATTGATCGCAAAGAAGCAGAGAGACGTCAAAGTTGCTAATGGCCGTAATTTCCGGATTTTCGAACTTTGGCTACGGAGGGAGTGGAAGAAAGAAGAGAAAAGCTAGCTCTGAAAGCGGAAAGCAGCACTAGCGAGACGCGGAGCATAGAGCAAAGAGATAGCCGCGCCCCATGTTTGCTTCCCGCCAAGAGACGTCTCATTTTACTGAAATTAAAACAGTACCAGAAATGAAGACAAAACAGAAAAATGGGCCTAACAACAGTACCAGAAATTAAGAGAAAACAGCATAATGGGCCTTACAACAGAGCTGTGTGGGAGTATTGGACTAATCTGTAATTTATATGATGACATAATGGGCCATCGTTAGAGGATACGCTTAATTTCAAATGGAGGCCTATTTAGTGGCACCAAAATCGTTTCTAGGTAGTGTCTGTTTCAAAAGAAGAAGAAAAAGGAAATGAAAATCTACTGGTTCTTATTCAAAAGAGATCTCGGTTCCCCTCTTTACATTTGTTTAGATTAGGGACACATGGCTAGTTCATAAACTGGCACACACTTTGAAGTCCAACATAGCATAATAACCTCCTTTTTATTATTCTGTTTAAAAAAAACCTCCTTTTATTGTTGAGGGATCAGTCATAGTATTTTCAAAGCACAAATTTCATTTTTAACAATGGTAGATGATGCTATCAATCAAGTACTTCTATATCCATCAAACCAAGTCCACAATCAATATCACTTATTGCGCACGCTATAACCAAATCCTGATGCTTTTGTTTTGTTAGAGAACTAAGGGTGTGTTCGCTTCAAGGCGAGGAAACGGAATGGAATCAGGAAAGGGAATGGAAAGGAAAGGAAAGGGATTCCCCCGAATCAAGAAGTCTGTTTGATTCTACATGAAAACAGAATAGAATTCTCAATGAGTGTCTTTGTTGTTTGGTTCCAAACAGAGAAGCGTTAATACATATTTACACTATAAATAATATATATTAATATTTATCTAATTTGTATGCAACATATACGAATATTTATATAAATTACATAGCATATATAAATAGTTTTTAAATTATAAATGACATATATTAATATTTATATAGTTTATATTATGTATAATATTTTTTAAAATTTATCTATATATATAATTTTTTAATTTTATAGTATTTAGTTAAAAAAAATATTTATTAATATATATTATATAATATTTATTTAAACTGTAAACAATAAAATAAATATTATATAAATTATATATACTATAGACTATATATTATTATTATTTTTTAGTTTTATAGTATTTAAATTATTAAATAATATTATTTAATAATATTTAATAAAAATGTAAATAATATATATAAATATTTTTATATAATATTTATTTAAATTTATAAATATATATATCCATTTCTTTTTTTATCCTTTTAAGTCTAAATAATATTTATTAATATTAATATATATTATATATAATATTTGTTCATATTTATTTAAATTATAACTAATGTGTATAAATTATATATATATTAATATTTATTTAAATAATATATATTTTATTATTTCAGAATTTTATTGTAATTAAATTATTATATATCTTTATTTGTTCATTTTTTTTCAAATATAATAAATATACTACCATTATTATATAGTATATATTATTATTTTTAAAATTTTTAAATGTTATATATTAACATTTATATAATATATATATATTAATATTCATATTGATTGTATATGTATTTATATTATATTTATATAAGTATAAATAAATATTTGTATTTCTATTAGATAAAAATATTGTATATTAATATTTATAAAAATTATGTATCATATATTAGTATTTATATAAATTATATATTATATATATTAATATTTGTTTATGTTAAAGATGATGATAGGGGTAAGAGGGAGAAAGGGAATACCTTTCCCTGGGATTTGGGGGGAATCACCAAAAGGAAATTGGGGGGTTTTTGAAACCTGAAGTGGGGGAAACAGAATCATTAAAAATACAAAACAAACAACAACAAAGGGAATGATTCCGTTTCCCTTTGTTGATTACCCCAAAGTGAACGCCCCCTAAGAACCTTAACAAAGAATTAAGGGCGTTCACGAAACGGATGGAATCAAGAATGTAAAAAAAATGAAAAGGGATTCGTAAATGAAGTATATGTAATATATATTAATATTTATATAAATAATAGTATATACATTTTCTTATTTATCTAAATTATAAATGATATATATTAATGTAAAAGATATATAATATAAATTAGTATTTATTTAAATTTATAAATAATATTTTTTTAAATTAAAATAAGTTGTTTATATTTTATTAATCAAAATAATATTATATATTACATATTTAATATTTATTTAAATTTAAAGTATAATATAATATTTATATAAGTTATACATAACATATTATAATTTTTTTGAATTTTAATAATTATTATTTATATCAATTATATATAAAATATCTTATACTTCTCTATAATTATAAATAATTAAGATTAATATTTTTTAAATTTTATGGTATTTAAATTATAAATAATATTTATCAATATTTTTGTATATATGTTATATAATATTGTTTTAAATTATAAACAATATTTATTAACATTTATATAGTATATATTAATATTTATTTGAATTATAAATGATATAGATTAATACTTATATATATATATATAATATTAATATCCATATTTATTGAAATTATAAATAATATATTTATATTTATTCAAGCTTTAAATACTATTTTTAGTATTTGCAAAATTATAAATCATATATGCATATTTATAAATTATGGATCATATATTGATATTTTGTTATGTTAAATATGAAGGTTAAGATGGAGAAAAGAGAATACATTTCCCTAGTATTGTAGAGGGAATCACTAAAGAATGATATGGGGTTTTTTCAAATTTGAGGCGGGGAAAATGTAATCACTAACAATACAAAAACAAACAACGACAATGGGAATGACTTCCTTTCCTTTTCCTGATTACCCCAAAGTAAATGGCTCTAATGTAAATTGCACATAATATTCAAAAACTTGACAAAAACATGATGTGTCCATTTGGTTAATTCGGTTAACCGAAAACTGAATTTTGAAAAAAAAATCAGTTTTCAGTTATTTCGGTTATAACCGAATTAACTGAAATAACCGAAATTCAGGTCACTAACCGAATAAACCGAAAACCAAAATAACCGAAAACTGATTTTTTTTTCTACTTAATAACCGAAAACCGAACCGAAAACCAAAATAACCGAAAACTGAATTTTTTTCTACTTAATAACCGAAAACCGAACCGAAAACCGAATTAGTAGCGGCTAACCGTAATAAATTCAGTTAACTGAAAATTTTAAAAGAAAAATTATAATTCAGTTAACCGATATTTCGGTTATAACTGAATTAACCGAAATAACCGAAATTCAGCTCACTAACCGAATTAACCGAAAACCAAAATAACAGAAAACTGAATTTTTTTTCTATTTAATAACGGAAAACCGAACCGAAAACCGAATTAGTAGCGGTTAACCGTAATAAATTCAGTTAACTGAAATTTTTAAAAGAAAAATTATAATTTTGATTAATATTTATATATTTAAATTTAATTTTAAAAATATTTCGGTTATTCGGTTACCGAAATATTCTCTTCAATAACCGAAAACCGAACCAAAACAAAATTCGATTAACCGAAACCAAAATTTAAAAAAAGGTTATGAAAAACAGTTAAAAAAACCGAAAAATTTGGTTTTCGATTATAACCAAATTAACCGAACCGAATGGACACCCCTAATGATGAGTAGTTGGGAGGCTCATTTCTAAATATAGGCTCATTTAGTTACACAGGATTTTGGGCTTTATATGGGCCATAAGAAAGACGATGACGTTAGTGGGAGCTGACTAGCTTCTTTATTAAGCGAGATAAGAAAAGTCATTTTTTTTATAGTTTACTGGATAACCGGTTACAATGATAATTTGTATAGCAACAATTTCGATAGTTCTCTGGAACTTTCTTCCTCCACACCGTCAAAGGCTGGCTTTTCCGTCGGTGGCTCTTGCTCTTCCAACTGCTACCAGACGTGGCCTGTTTTGCTTTTTTCAAGGGAGTTAATCTACTTACGTGTTCCTCCTCTTTTCATAATCAGTTTTTCTTATGTGTGGTATTTCAATCGTGGCGCCAGAAGCATGTCTTACGGTAATGATTTTGCATGGCACCTATTATCCATCATAGTAGGTTGTCTAATCGGTTTTGCATGTGTTTTGATTATTTAAGCACCAGTTATGGATTCTTGTTTATGTACACCGTCTTCTGCCTTTTCCTCTGTCTTTTCTCAACCTCTGTTCTTTCTTCTGCTTCATACAATCAATAAGGGTTCGAAAATAAAGGCAGGGGCGGCTTGGTAATTTCGGAGGCCCTGTTCTAAATATTTAAACGGGGCTTATATAAATTAATTTTAATATTAATACTTAAAAATTAATTTAGCCGTGTCAAAGTATACTTGTATATTAAATTATGTAAAGAGATAAAATGTCAAAAAACTAAAATACAGACAAACAAAAAGAAATATACGCATTATTGAATAATCACTTTAAGTAACCATTCTTCTAACGATGTCACAATATAATTTTACCATAATGTACTTCTCAGTCTTTTCTCTTCATAAAATTAGTTTGAAAATGATGTAGAGTAACAGATTGGTAAAGAATTAGGCTTGAAGTATAACTGTAGAAAAGTTGTGAGAGTTCTATAATAGGTAAACATGAGAGATGAAGAAATGTTAGTTAATACTTAATAAATATAAGAGAGTGGTTGAAAGAAGAACAATAGATATGTATTTTTTTCTTTTTTTTTTAAAAAAATAGATAGTATTTACAAACAATTTAATTGATAACTTATTTATTTACTTGTCTTTCAAAAAATTTAATAATTTAAAATTCAATCAATTGTTAATTAATTAATTATACAAATTTTTTTCTTTTTAAAACTAATTTTAATTTTTTTAGAAAAATGATAGATACTTAAAATATGGGCCCCAAATTTTTAGGCGTCCTTTTCCATTGAACAGGGTGGACACCCTGAGAGCGGCCCCAGGATAAAGGAGTTGATGAATTGGTTAATCGGTGCTCTATCTTAACTCTTACTCATGTGGAGGGTGTTATGATGGAGATGGATGATATAATCGAGCTTGAGCCTACTTTGCCAGTGATGTCTGCTTGCTAAGCTTTTCCACATGAGAAGGTGGAACCGGTGTGATGGAACGAACCTTAAGCATGGTTTGGCAGTTGGAGAATATGGTGAAGGTCCGCTCTTTGGGAACTCTGTTTTTGTTCCAGTTTATGGGGCATGCATATGGTTCACGATCATGGCCCTTATTTTTTACGAGTCTCTACTTGAATTTTATAGAAATTGATCGTAACAAGAGCACCTAATTAGGTAGAAGAAACTATATCTAAGGTAACAATTTTTGGTAACGACTAGAGATCGTTACCATTTATATTATTTTTAGTAACGATTATATTGTTATAGAAAGATTAAAGATTTGGTAACAAAGAGGTTGTTACCATAAATTCCACACATTTTTTGTAAGCAGAATATTCGTTACTAAAATTATTGTTTTGACTAAATACAAATAATTGTATACTATCCTCTAATTTATATCTGTTTAATACTTAGAAATTTTTCACTACTCTCCCGTTCTCTCGTATTGCTCTCCCGCACAAAATTTTCCTTTCTACACAATTTCTTCCTCTCTGCTTTCTTTCCCGACGTTCGACCTCAGTCTATCCTTGATCTCTCCCGACTTCTCCTTCTATCTGTCCCAAAGCTCTTCTCTCGGTAGTTTTCTCTTTTGACAAAATCTGGTGCATCTTCCCACCACATCTCCTTCGTTCCTCTCTGTTGCCACAAGCAAGCTGGACACGCTCTATCAACCGAAAAAGGAACAAGAGCTATCGAAGGGAACACTCTGTGGACGTCGATTCACGCTCTGTAATTTTCCCGCCCTATCAATCCAGACATTCGACATTAATCTCACCATTTTCTGGTTAATTTCTCGACATTGCTACTGGTACGACACTTAGCGTTCTTCAAACCCTAGAGATATCTACTACTGCACTATGTATTGTCCTCTGCTGTGCAAATCGTTTTTTCGATTTGTGTTGAACTGAAATCGTACAAAATATTATTGTTGTCTGGTCTAGGTTTTTGCTGATGACAGATTTTTTTTTTGTTGCAGATAGAAATTGCATCATCGGTTTTGTCTATGCTTGTGTTTGGTTGAAGGCGACGCTGAAAACATTTCTCTCTAAACCGGTAATATGCTCAGATTTATATCATTCTTTCTCTGTTTGAGTTTGCTGAAAAACGCCAATAGCTGATAATCTTGCCACAACTGGAAAACGAAACAAAACCTTAATTCCTAACTATTATGTATAACCAGAAAATAGTAGCAGGAAGGCCATATTTGTTTTGTTGTAATTGCAAGGATCAGTGAAAGAAATTAGACTCTTAAGTGCTAAATTAAAGACCTTAAGGTTCTGGTAGTTTCTATAGAATTTTGAAGTGAATCTAATGCTTGGGTAATCTGGTGCAATAGAGCTCAAGTATAGCCAAGTACAGCTTATATAACCCGTGTAATGAAGCCTACTGCTCTCATAGCACTTCTCTTTTTGTCAGTTCTCGGATTATTAATATATGTGGCTGCTTGTGATTCAAGTGTTCTCTCTATTGGATTATTAATATATGTGGCTGCTTGTGATTCAAGTGTTCTCTCTATCGGATTATTAATATATGTGGCTGCTTGTGATTCAAGTGTTCTTAGAGCACTTCTCTATCGTCTCTGAATTTCCTATTTTCCGGGGAGTTTTGCATTAAAAACCAAAGAAAATACATCTAAGTACCCTTTTTGCTGAATTCACCTGAATTCATCTAAGCTACTGGAATTCTTTTATGTTACAATTATTAATTTCATTAAGTTCTTCAGTTATTTACTTTTGGTCTATTAATGACTATTTCTTTTTGTTCTAAAGATGAAGGCACTAAGTCCTAACATTTTATCTTGAAGGTACATCTTGAGCAATCTTACTCTTTATGGACAAATCAGTATACTACTGAAGAAGATTCTAGCTTTGGTAGGTGAGTCCGACCTCTTATATATCATTAGCTGTTATGTTCTGTGACTACTAAGACGAGGGTAACTCTTAGCAGTGTGATTGCCTTTTTTACATCCGTCTTAGACCATCTTTCTTAAATTTCTATTTTTATGTGATTATGCACCTTTTGTGTCTATCATTCTTTACCTTTGACATATATATCTTCTACAAACAAGAGATCTTTACAAGATCCCTATTGCTGAGGAGTTCAATACTTTTGAAGAAGATGAAGTAGAGTACATTCAAGATGTAGCTGATTTTTCTGCCAACATATTACAGACAATGAATAATGATGTTGCTGAAGCACTTCCATTGCATAGAAATGCTATGGTGCAAGAAAGAGTTGTTGGCAAGGATGCTAAAAGACTTCAAAGTCTACTGAGAAATATAGGGAATTAAAACGAAATGGATTCTTGAAATGTTGTGGTGCACATATGATCTCATTTTATCAGTGTTTGTTCATATGATCTTCTATTTACAACACTTATTCACATGACATCCTTTTATTAATGCTTGTCTTTATACATGAATATGAAGGGGTGATGGCAAGAATGAGAGGAGGTAGTATAGGAAGAGGTGGAAGTAGTATGACAAGCAAAGGAAGAAAAGGACAAAAAGTTCCATGCAATCTCAGCTCAATGAATTTCAAGGCTTGATGGGGAGAGGGAAAGGTACAACTTTCATTACCTTTTATGACTTCAATCTTTATTAGAGTTTTGATAGGTTTTATATTTGCAAAACTAATCAAAATTTTTTCTTTCTTTAAGGTGTGATGGGAGAAAGAGGAGGAAATGGAAGAGGTAAAGCTTCATTGATGATGGATGACAATAGTACAATACAACAAATAGGAGCTCAATCTTTAATTCTGAAGGTGACATATATGGACATGTTGGCTGTGTTATCTTTAAATTCTTTGAATTGAGAATATGTTTTATTTTGAGTTTTACTAGTTTTTTTAATTTGCTCGTCTCATTTTTCTTATTTGATCATTGTATTGGTATAACAGCACTTGTGGACAGAGGTATGGAACAAGGACTGATGAATAACATAGTAGCTGAAGTAATAGGGATGGAGGATTTCTACAATCTCCACCTATAGGTGAAGGTATAATACTGTTAGATAAAAGGTCATTAATACTCTCAAAACTAATGTCTAAATTTGGTGTAGGATCTGCAACATTCATGCAACGAAAAAGAAGAAGTAGAATTGAAAGACGGAAAGATGTAGCTGCCTCTTCTATTGCTTCATCACCAACACCACCTGTCAACCATGATGGCTTGCAAGCAGATATAGAAGGTATTACATTTGTGTAGTCTAGATACTTTTATGTGAAGCATTTTTTCTTCTAATTTGCTATTTATTTGTAGTGAATTCTATGAAAAGAAAAAAAGGACAGAGAGGGAGCTACAAAGGGATGAAACTTCATAAGAAAACCAATGGTGGTAAAAAAAAACTTGAAGTCATTATACCGGATAACATTAGCCATTAGGCACTAATGCTCGGGATCTAGCAAATCATTGCGGTTATACTGTGAGAACTACAGCTCCAGTAGATGCAAGGAGCTGGGAGGAAGTGCTCGAATCATATGGTGAAATAATGCTGAAACAAGTTGAGGTATGCTATAGAAGGAATTATTTTACTAAGTCAGATTATTGTCATAGATTGGTTGAACTATTTACATGTTTAGTTCTCTAATATGTCATGTTAATGAACTACTCTTTCATTTATTTTACATCTTCATTTAATATTTCTTTAATCTAGGAGAGATTTCAACTACATTCTTCAGACCCAAACACTTTCAAGTTTCAAGAATATTGTGAGGAAACTATGCATAGACTGTTTCGTAGTTGGAGATCCCGTCTGAGCAAAATATACAGAAGCTATGAGACAGATGAAGAGGGTATGAAGCATAAACCAAAAGGGTTATCAATTGAACAATGGAGGAGTTGTTTGGCTCTGTTTGCTCCACCAGAATTTGCTGTATGTTTAATTATTATTGCAAAAATAAGTTAATATGTTGAGTGTAGTTGTGTATAGCTTGACTACAATTATTGTTTTTGCAGCAAATAAGCCAAACAAACTCTCAGAATCGGTTGAAATCAAAGTGTAGGCACACCACCGGGAATCTGACATTTGTTGAGTTTGAGGAACTGTTGGTAAGCTGATTATATTCTTTACCTTTAAGGACTATTATATATGACTTTTGGTGGTTTTTGACTTATCAGTTTCTTTTAGTTTAAGGACATACATATGTGGGGTGAGTGTGACGCTTTAGTAGAATAAAAATTTGTTTGGAACTTTCATTAGTTTCTTTTAGTTTAAGATGCACCAATAGAATGGAGTATCCATAGTAGTCCACCCGCTGAATTGAGGATGTCATTGTGATAAACCATCATTCATATATGGTGGTGTTCTGTTCTTTATAGGAGACGTTTAACAGGTAGATTGTATGCTCAAAATCGGATCTGAAAATGTTTGCACTGTTGTGGCATTGATTTTTTATGAAACTGTCAAGACGTTACAGCTGAAATGATAATTATGTATCATACGAATTAATATTAAAACAGTGCTACCTATTGCTGTTGTTGAACTTCTGCTTGTACTGTACAGCAGCTGATAAAACAGTGGAATTGGGTTAGGTAGTTGCTGTTGCAGATTAGTAACTGCCACCAATTTAAAACTCAAAGAAATGGTTGATGAAACTTCAAAAGAGGGAGCCACAATGATGACTCAAGAAGAAATGTTGCTAAAAGTTTTTCAGCCAAGGTCTGGCTATGTGAGGGGCAAAGGAAATGGATATAAAGGCTCTTCGAAGCGTGCTGCCATTGCCGCTGAACATCATTGACAGCAACAACAAACAATTTCATATTTGAAAAAAGAAGTTGAAGATTTAAAGGCTGAAGGTCTAAGGCGAGAAGAAGAGAGCAAGAGGGCTTATGAAAATTTACGAACAGAACTTTTATCGATGTTGGCTGCGAGAGACACATGAGTCTTCTACATCTGCCTCATTGTATGAGGATGTGGAGGATTGGACTTCTGATCCAATCATATGATTACAGGTACTCTTCTTTCCAAATGAAGAGTTTATTTATGCATTATATATCATGTTTGAGTTGCTGTGATGTTGATTGTCAAACCTGCTGAAAATCATGAATAGTTTATCTATGTGGATTGAGTGCTGCATATGACCAAAACAGAGAGGCCCAAAGAAAACAGGGGATATGATATGATGGCTTCTATATTGCAAAGTAGTAAAAGGTTGTATAGATTCTGTTTTATCACTACCATCAACAATAAGCTGCTGCTGCTATAATGAGTTCCATTAGCTGCCACTAGCTTCTGTAAAAAAACTTTTGTATGCAGTGCTTTGTTATTGGCTTATGATGCATGATTAAATTATCATTAAGGAAACTGAAGAAAAGGCTATGACAAAGAAATGTGGCTTCTAATGCATCAATATGAGGTGTTACTCTAATATTAATAACTGTTTGTTCTAAAACTACCCTCTGTTTTCATCTGCTTAGTCGTAATGTGCATGTGTGATAATTTATTCTTAAGATATTTTTTATCTCTGCTGTAGGTATGATTCAAGAATGTTCGTGGCATCTGAACCCAAAGGATACGTGACATTTGTTATCTCTTATGAACCAACGGATGTGTGTGATCCCATGTGTGCAGAAGAAAGTTGTTTTTTGGAAATGCTAAATAATGGTCTGTCTAGCCTAGAACATGAAAATGAAGATTTTGTTGTGGGAAACTCTACTGAATGTTGTTGTTGCTTCTACTGTTGGTTTTTCTTTAATTCAGAAGGGTACATTTGTGTTGATATTGGAATCTGCCAAATGCTGTTACTTTGCTGAATTTGTCGAACTTGTAGTGAAACACAGCAGACTTTATTCTATGAAATAAAGTGTCCAATTGGTTATTTGGAATTGTTTTTTTTTTTATTATTTTGAACAGATTTTTGGTAACGACTATAGTTGTTACAAAAGAAAGAACTTAGAATTGGTTTTTTATTTTTTTTTATTTTGAACAGATTTTTGGTAACGACTACAGTTGTTACAAAAGAAAGAACTTACTCTTTGGTAACGAAGACTATTGTTACTAAAGTATTATTTGATAACGAAAATAGTTGTTATTAAAGGTTTTTTTAGTAACGACTATCTTAGTTATCAAAGTTAATATTCTATTTTATAAAAATCAGAATTTTAGTAACGACATAACTTTAATAACGAATAAAAGTCGTTACAATAAATAATTTGATCTTTAGTTACGTCTTCTCCTGCAACGACTTGTAACGACTTTTGTTGTTACAAAAGATATAATATATAGTAACGATTTGTTTTTTCGTAACGATGTAACGAAGCCCATTGTTCTACTAGTGGGATCATGTGTTTCAATGGGTTCCTTCTTGGGTACGTGTTCATGATGTCCCTTTATGTTCTTTCACTCTGAATTTGCAAAAAGGCTGGGTAATCAGATTGGAAATTTCTTGGATTAATTATGGATGATGGTAGGCGTTTAGGCGATTATCTTTACATCAAAGTTATGGTAGATGTTTTAAGGCCTTTGCTGCGCTATGTTACCATTTCGCTGCATGGCAAACCTACGGTTCTTCATTTATCCTATGAGCGTCTCTCGGCCTTGTGCTTTTGCTGTGGCATGCTTTTGCATGGGTCTTGCGACTGGCCTGAGACAAGAGGTTGGTGAGCTTGGATACCCATACGGTCCTTGGCTAAGGGCGGGTAGTGTAGGAGGTGGTAAGATGAAGGTAAAGAATATGTGGTCGGCAATGAAAGTCAGAGTTGAAGCAACAACTTCTGGATCCAAAAAGGATGGTGAGGCATGCTACGTTGTGCCTGCGTAGGATGATATGGCTAGAAATAGTATTAGGTGGGTGATTCTCGGGTGCTAGGGGCGTGTTCCGATTGTGGGGCTGCGTGTGATGATCAAGGGAACCTAGTGCTATTGTAGTGGCATGATTATGGTGAGCAGTTAGTGAATGGGCGGAAGAGGCGTATCGGGGATGTGGAGGAAATCTACACGCTGGATGAACTCCTCCAGATGCAGGCCTTGGTAGATGTTGGGAAGAAATTTAAGGGTGTTCAGGGGGCAAATTCTTCTTCTTCCAGCCAAGAGGCTACTTCGGGTCTGGCCCGGGGTCTCCTACAACAATGATTTTCTTCGTCATGAACTATCGGGGTCAGGGTGCACCCTGTGCAGTTCGGTGGCTCCAGGACCTGGTCCGGGTTGAAGCACCTGATTTTGTTTTCTTAATGGAAACTAAATCTACAAGGCGTAAGATGGAGTTGGTTCGTAATCGTCTTCAAGGTTATGTGGGTCTAGCAGTTGATTGTCTTGGTCAAGTAGGTGGTTTAGCTTTGTTTTGGCTTAAAGATCTAGTGGTTCATATTTTTTCATTCTAATATCATCATTTGGATTGCGTGGTTAAGCGTGGGTCAAGAAAGCCATAGCGTTGGACAAGGTTTTACGCGTGGCTCAACTATGAGGACAGATGACATTCATGGAAGTTATTGGAGGATTTGGCAGGGTTCTAGTCTGGGCCTCGGTTACTAGGTGGGGACTTTAATGAATCCATGTATGTGCATGAGCATAGTGGCCCAACGTAGAGGAGTAGGAGAAGTGGGACGCATTTTGTACTCTTTGGAGGCTTGTAATTTACATGATCTAAGGTTTGTTGGTGATAAATTTACATACAACAATGGTGATGTAGTTATGCGAATGTGAGAAGCATGATTGATCGCTTTGCTAATCGGGCATAGATGGATTTTTCCCGTATGCGTATGTGACACACTTACGATGGGGAAGGGCAGATCATCGACCCTTGAAACTCATTTTGCATTCGAATTCTCAGGGCGGATTTAGGCCATTCCATTTTGAGAATTGCTAGGCTTGGAATGAAGAGTGTAAGGGTATAATCTGTAGGGTCTGGGAGGAGGGAAGATTACAACAAATGAATTATATGCATAGGGTGTTTACGTGTGGGTTTTGTCTTAAGAAATGGGGGCTGAAACAATTGCGTAAGAAGCGGCATGCTGTTGAGACCTTGTGGATGCAATTGGGGGGTTGTGGATGTGTCTTTCCCAGATGGTGTTGTCAGACAAGAGTGGGTTACATAGCAAAGGGAGTTAGATATGTTGTTGTTAAGGGAAGAAGTCAAAACTCTACAGCATTCTCGACAAAGGTGGCTTAGAGAAGGTGATCAATTTTTTCTTTGGTTGTATGAGGTCTCACATGAAATGCTATTCATTATTTGCTTAATAATATGGGTTCTCCAGTCTCATCGTGGTCTGATATTGAGAGTATTGCCCGCGGTTTCTTTGAAACTTTGTTTACTTTAGTAATCTTGAGACTAATCATCACTTGTTGGCATATGTTGAAGGGAGAATAACTTCTAAAATGAATGACGATATAGGAAGGTTGTATGTTTGTGAGGAGGTTATTAAGGCTTTGAAGCAGATGGATCCCCACAAGGCGCCTGGCCCATACGTATGAACGATGTTTTTTTGCATTCGAATTGGGATATAACAGGCAACAATTTTATGAATACAATCTCAGCTGTTTTAAATACTGAGTGCATGCTTGAAGGATTAAATCATACATATATTGTTCTTATCCCTAAGAAGTTCGGTCCTGTGAAATGAAGGGTTTTAGACCAATTTCTTTATGTAATGTTATCTAGCGCGTAATTTTCAAGGTTCTTGTTAATCGGGTGAGGGGCTATATGAGGGATGTTAATTCTGATGATCAGGCAGCTTTTGTTCGGGTAGGTTAACAACATATAACATTATTGTTACATATGAGTTATTACACTCCATGGCACGTTCACAGGCTAAATCCAAAGGTCATTTTGCACTCAAAGTTGATATGGCCAAAGCTTTTGACCATGTAGAATGACCTTCCTTTTATAAGTTTTGTAGTCCATGGGATTTCATTTCAACTAGATTTATTTAGTTCCAAAGTGTATGACATCTGTCTTAATGTCATTTTTAGTTAATGGCTCACCCGGCAGAGTGTTCTCCCTTAAAGATGAACTTAGACAAGGGGTTCCTTTACCCCCCTTTTTGTTTTTATGTTGCATGGAGACTTTGTCTGCTAGTCTGCATGTCTTAGCCTTGTCTGGTATCACCAGAGACATAACAGTCCGGGGTCTGGGCTTTGATATCAATAGTCTTTTTTTCACTAATGGTTTGTGTGTCTTGTAATGCACCTGAAACACTTCTTCATACATTTGCACATTTTCCTTCAGAGCAACTGTAACACCCCACTCGTAATACACAATTAACGGTAATTAACAGTGCCAAACTTAAATGTAATCGCAGTGGAAAATAAACCAACCCCGGCGTTATCGTCATTAGTCACCCACGTAACTAACTAGGCCTTACTAACTCCACTATAATGGTCTGATAGACTGAAAACTTAAACCAACTTAAACTCCAACATATACATACAAAGTTCTACTAAACCAAATCCAAAATGTAGTCTACTACTCTTTAACCAATATATACATCAAAGTATAAGTTATAACTAAGGTATAAACAAAATCAAAAGTGCACCCGGTCTAAAATCTATCCTGCATATACTCGGTCGGGTCACATCTCCATCAGGTCCTGAAAAATGTTAGGCCCAAACGGGCTCAACACAACCGCTAAGTATGAAAACATGCAGTCCGCAAGCTACCGGGCAACACACAACTACTTGGTCGATAACATGCAATTTATTTAATTCAGCAAGATATATAAATACTGTAAACACACAACATACAACATGTATCACACATCCAATCAAACATAATTATCTAACCCGAAGGAAGCAAAACGTCAATATAATGAGTCAGTATACTGTTCATTCCTAGGCCTTGAGATTATTTTAGAAACTTGATACAGACCTTTGTTTACTTATAGTGGACAATCCGCACGATGAAATCGCCATTTCTCATAGTTAATAAATTAAACTTATTTCGGGTATATTTAAACCCTAATAGAAGAGTAGTGAACTCTCTAATAAACCACCGTCGTTGTGATGTATATTGAATTGAGTATGTATAAGCTCTGTTAAACGAGATTACGACTCTCGTACTCTTGGGTAAATTTAACCTGTAGGTGAGTGTAAACTCCCTTAACCACCATCTTGAGACACATATATTGAATCAAGTACATTTAAACCCGATGGGCGAGTATAAAACTTCCCCCTGATGTATATTTAATATGGAAGTCGATCTGATGTAGATAACGACCCCCTAAACTCAACATGCATGGCCAGAACTTCCTGGACTTCTCACTCTCCCTCCAGTAACCCGAACTCCTTAGAAGTCACATTGGAACAATCATCCTACTTCTAAAGTGTAAGTTCGTATATTGCTAATCTGGATGTCGATCGACTTTAAATTGAATGGAAGTTAGTGAGATAATTCTCAATGTTATCAACCGTTAGGTAATTCCACTTACTTAATCATCTTGTTACTTCCAAACAACCTTAAGTGTTCTGATGTGAGTATTAATCTACCAAGTTCTTGTTAGTAGCACATCACTTGTACATAGAGTAAAAATAACATAACACTTAACAATCCATTTCCATGCATTAATCTTATGGCCATTTCACTCAAGCATATAGCACACAAGCCGATGTAACTCGGTAGCAGACAAGCTGCAAGAAATCATACTGCTCACTGAAGACGTCACTCACCTAGTCTCGGCTGACGTCCCGTCTATCCACCTCCTATAATCTGATTAACCGAGACCATTAATTATTAATCACTCCCGTATAACGTTTACTCGTATTCATGAAATGTTTTAGTATTTTCATGTTCGTTATTTCATGTGAGTTACAAGATTATCTTCTAATCTTTGTTAACTCTTTTATTCCATCACTATGTTACACTTAACGTATTATTTTATGTACCTTAACCCATGAAATCTTAGTATTTAAGAATTATAACCTTATATTATAAGTATACCTCTTTATAGGTTTCTTTTGCCGATCATTCCTCCAACTAATATATATTTATATATATATAGTCACTTATACAATAATCTTCTTTATTATTGTATGCTATTATAATTCTTATCATTATATAGCATTAATCTCCTTCGTACATGTATTATATACATAAGTATTCATCCATATAATTGTAGGTTTTTATATTACCCAAAACTTATTCTCTTATATATATACAATATAATCCTCATATATACATATATCCGTACATTATGTACAAAGTGCTTACTTATATAATTATAGGGTTTTATATCATTCATCACACCATATATTATATTGTTCTCTTCATATATATATATATAATCCTTATATATATACATATACTTATCTCATGTATATTAATTATATGTTATCACTCATTCTAATGACATGGCAACTTGCTAATACCTCAATATCCCTTTGTTTCTGTCACGAATTACATGACCACACTTATCAAACTTTTGCTTATTACATTATGACCCCAATAGTCATAAAATGTTTAGAATTTAATTCCTTAAACCATCACTACAAGAAAAATCAGATTTAGCTACCACTTTATCAGTAGCTAAATCATCAGTTTTGGTAGCTAAACACACGGGCTACCGCATTTTTGATTTAGCTACTGATATACATTGGTAGCAAAGGTCCTAGTGGCTAAATTAAAAATAGCTACCGTTTTGGGTAATGCGGTAGCTATTTCGCTTTGGCCTCGCTACTACTTTTCCTATAGCTAGATATTGCTACCGTTTTAGAATGTAGTAGCCAAATGGCTACCAGTGTAACAGTTCAAATGACTTCGAGTATAACAGTTGCGAAATCGTTACTAGTGTAGCAGTAACAAAATCGCTACTAAAATATTGGTAGCAATGGCTACTAGCAAAGCAGTATCAAGTTGCTACTAGTATAGCAATAACAAAATCCATAAGAATGATATATATAGCTAGCTCTACACTACTACTGACAATGGGCACCACCACCATTCAAATCCCACAAGAAGTGAGAGCCATGTGCCGCGTAACTTGACTTATTATGTGTACACATCTAGGATTGAACCTTACACCGTATTGAGTATAATTAATAGATCTCCATACCAATGACATATTTAATTCAAACTAGTGTGTTAAAATGTGCATAGAGCAAGAATCGATCCCCTGATGTTTGGGATGAATATAGAATGTCTTAACCATTATGCCATGATAGTTATTCACATCATATATAGAAACTACCTGTATATATTGAATGTTTGATACTGTAAATATAAATGGAAGTTTTTGCCGAGACCTGATCAAACCAGGGATATATAAAATTAATAAAATAGATATATGACCGATTATATAATATAACAAATTAATTTAATGCAACCAAAATAATAAAGCTAATAAAAATTTAAGTATATTATTGGCTTAAAATTATAAAAAATTAAAAACTATACATATATATTTTTAAAAATCTTTGAAATGTCAGAAATTATACAAAAAAGATAATATATTATGTAAAGTTACTTATATAATTAAGATTATATAGTGTTAAAAATACTAATATAATATACATCATTACATGAAAATTAAAACTTTTAAATAATATATTTTGTTTTGTAAATTTGTATAATATAATATTTTTATAAATTTTAATAGATGTATAATATTGTATAATCTTGACTAATTTAAATTGTTTTAACTTTACTATTTTTCAAAATCCTATTAATTTGTGTGTTGTTTTGTAAATTAAAAATATTAATATATCGTATATTTATGTACGTTTTATTATAATTTTGTATACTTTTTAACATTTTATAAATGTATACACACACACACACATATATATATATATATATATATATATATTCAACTTACTTTGCAAATTTTAACCTACACGTCAACTAATTTAAATTGTTATTAGTTTTAATTTTTTATGTTTTATTAGTTTATGAGGCTTTTGTAAATAAAAGTATCATATAGTAATAAAAACTGTATTAAATTAAATATATATAAACACACACACACTATATATATATATATACACTTAACTAAATTAAATATTATTACTACTATTTTTATATTAATTTTGTAAATTTTAATCAAAATATGTACTAATTTAAATAATTAATACTTTTACTCTATTTAATAATGTATTAATATGTGTGATACTTTGAGACTTACAAATATTATAATATCAAAAATATATTATGTTAAATATATCTTATATGATAAAATAAATTCTAGTAGTAGTATATAGTTTAATTCTTTTTCACGAATTAGGCAATTTTTATTTAATTATTGTTCTTTTTCAAAATTTTGATAGCTAAAAGCTAACCAATATACTATATTGAAAAATTTAAAAATTATATAAAAAGATAACATGTCCACTAAAGGGCTGCCCATGGTAGGTTAACCGCCTTATTCGGTTAACCGCTTTCGGTTAACCGGGTCTTCGGTTTTCTAAAATCCAATTCCATTACCATTCCATTTAGATCGGTTAACCGGATTCAGTTAACCGTTTAATTCAGTTTTCTAAAATCTGATTCCATTACCATTCCGTTTGGACCGGTTAACCTTCAGTTCGGTTCGGTTTAATCGGTTAACCTTGTAGCCGTGAATTTTTTTATTGATGAGAACCATACCATTAATATTATAGTACAACATTGATCATCCACCTAAATCATGATTGACAAATCAAAAACATGTGACAAAAATATAATATTGTGCATCTTCCCTCAATAGCTAACGCTAATTATTATATAACGTGAACATTAATATTTGAATGTTTATATAATCGGTTAACCATGGTTAACCGATAACCAGTTACCGAGGGTTAACCATGGTTAACCGAGCGGTTAACCGTTATGGAAAATTCAATACCGTTACCAAAACCGAAACCGGTCAATTTACACGGTTCGGTTAACCATACCGCAAGAACCGGTACGGTTAACCTGAAAACAGGTACGGTTCACTTCGGTTTTCGGTCGGATACCGCGGGTTTCGGAATTTTTTGGGCAGCCCTATCCACTATGGCAGTAGTAGTATAGGTTAGTATTTCAAACTATGTAGTAATCACAAGTTTAAGTTATAAGAATAATAATTTTGATACCGCATTCATTTGTTGTATTCTAGCATAATATCAACTAAAGTTTATTAGCATTATTAGTCAGTAGCAATTTCGAATTGAATATTATACGTATCACACATTTAAATTATAAGAGAATTATAATTTGCTATCACTTAAAAATATTAGCTATCATTTTTTATAATGTAGCACAATATTAGTCATAATCTCATTAGCATCATTAGTCGGTAGCAATTTCATACTTAAAGATAGTAACAATTTTTATGCTTGCTAAAAATATTCGCTACTGATGCCCAAACAGTAGCAGAATGGCAACTGTGATCAGTGTTAGTAGCAATTTTATTAACTTAGCTTATCTATTTGGTAGTAGCAACTTAGCTACTAGTTATAATATTTTTCGCTACTGCTGCTTTAATAGTGGCCCAATAGCTACCATGATTGAATTAGCCACATCTTGCAGTAGCTATTCCGTAATTTAGCTACCAACATTGGTAGCTAAATTATTCTTACAAAAAGAACTAAGATGAAATAAAAATAGCTACTACTAATGGTAGCTGTCTTGTCAGGTGATAGCGATTTGGCTACCGTTTAAAAATCTAGCTACCATTGTCGTTGTTGTAGCAAAATACACACCACTATGTTAGTACCATTAAAAATCAGTAGCAATTTTTGAAAGTAGCTACCAATATATGTGTGGTAGCAAATCATTGGTAGCTAAATCTGTTTTTTTCTTGTAGTGCATTATAACCTATAGTTTTCATTTCTACCGTATTACTTCCTTTCCACTTACAATCTTTCCTCAAATATTCAAAAAGATCCTATAGTGTTTAAATTTGGATTTCAGCCCAGATTTTTAGATATTTACACATTGGCCCCATTAGTTTTGTAAGTTTTACAATTTACCACTAATTACATTTATCTTATAATTTTAATCCTTACTTTAATAAACTCAATTTTCCCTTATAATTTTCGTAATTACCACCGGCCACCATTCTAGTTTTCAGCCTACACCTATACTTCCCCTATTTATGCTTTGACCCCATAATTTTTACAACTTTTACAATTATGTTATTATTCTTATTTTAATCTATAGTTTTAACTCTTTTATTTATTTAATTCCAAACTCATCCCTTAATTTTTGAAAATTCTTCTACAAACCCCATGTCCATTTAGTTTTAATTTATATCTTTCCTTAATTACAATTTCACCCCACAAATTTTATAATCTTTATAATTACATTATATTTCTTGTTTATTTTCATATTTCGTCATTTCTTTCTCCATTTTGGCCAACACTTTGACCTCCTCTAGTCTTGACCTTATTTATCCTTAAGTACCCAGAACTTATAATATTTACGGTTTGACCCCCATAGTATCCTAATTTTTTTCATTTAACTTGAAAAATTTACTTTAACTTATAATTTTTTATTTCTTTTCAAACCAGCCCTATGTTTTCGGCTTATTTATAGCCAATCACCCTATATTTTATTTCCTTTACATTAACCACCTTTCCTTAATTTAAAGTTAATTAAATCATTATATAAACTTTTAATTCATTTTAAAGTCAATTCTTGTACTTAATTGTACCAAACACTTCCTTAACTCTTTAATATTTTCCCAAGTCCTCCAAAAATCTTAAATACCCATTTACCCCTAAATTTTTGCACATAGCACTAGATTTATAACTTAAGCTTTATAGCATTTTTGTACAAAACCCTTATAATTCAACTGAAAATTACTAAACTGTTATAAAAGCACCTAAACAATTTGCTATAGTATAAACTTTAACACAAGATTAAATGTATTAAAAATATACATAAACTATAGTTCATTCTTGGCTTATTTATGGTAGATACCCTAAGGCTTCAGAAATTACATACTTACCACATATACCTTATAAACTCGTCATTTTAATCCTTAATCCTTAGTTAAATTAACCAAATATTCTAACACAAGTTTATACACATTATTGGGTCATTATAGAACATTTAAAGTAGCACTCTCTCGGCAATATTCAGTTCATAGCATTTAAAAATTCCATTAAAATCTATTTTAAACCCCTTTAACTTAATGTTTTGTACATTAATCACTTAGTCAAAGTTAATATGTTGATTTATATTCATTTCTAGGTCAAAATAACACATTTATAGCCTTTAGTTTGGCCAAAATTTATAATCAACATTAGTTACTTAACAACATTAAAATGAGCATTAAAGATGAAATATTAACCTTAAGCTCAAACACTTGTTTCCAACACTTGAAACTCTTGGCCCTAACAACAATAAGGGAGAGAGATCACTCTTTGTGCACAAACAAGAGTTAAACCATGATTCCAAGCTTCTAAGTTAGGTTTGAAGCTTACCCTTGGTTTAATGTAGTTTTTTCTTGTTTTATGACACTTGACTTCGGAAGCCACACAAGTCCTTGATGGGCTTCATTTTCGGTGATGAAAAGAAGAGAAAAAGAGCAAGGTTCAAGCCTTTAACAAGATCAATTGGAAGGAACTAGCTCAAAACACCTTATAAGTCTTAGAAAGTGATTATACCTTAAACACTCCTAAGAAGTTTTCTCCCATGATTTTTGCTAGGCTAAGGAGATTATTGAAGCTTGATAAAGACAAGAGAAGATGAAGAATAAAGATCCAAGTGAGCTTGGGTTTCGGCCAACATATAAAGGAAAGGAAAGGAAAAATGGCGCTTTAAGGCTTATTTTCTTACCTTAAGCTTGAATACAAGGTGGGTAGCTATCACCCTTGAATCTCCACTGTTTTTCCTGAAGGATGGCTGATATTGACAGTTTAGAACCAAGAAGATGAAGAGAAGTGAGCCTCCTTGTGGAGTGATGATGAAAAGGAAAATTTAAGGCTTAAACTTATAAATTAGGTAAGTGTGCTTTGTGTGATGCCATGGGAGCTTGTAATGAAGCATGATGAGGATGATTAAGAGAGGGAACTTCGAAGCCAAAGGGAGAGAGAGCAAGAGTAATGATGAAGAGTTTGAATGAAGTGTAAGAAAAGTAAGACTTTAAGTTAAAGTAGTCTTACTTCTAAAAAGAAAACTTTAACTTGATGAGTGAGTCACCACAGAGTTCCATCCCCCTTATTAGATATTTATCTAGGTTTGTTTGACCACTGACCAAGTCAAATGAGAATAATGCCTTGTTTGGCACTATTCATAATTTGGTGCACATTTTTATTTTTTTATGTTTTTATTAATTAAGCTTTCCCATGTGGTAAATTATGGTTAATTAGTTCCATATGATGTACACAGGCTTAATAACCTCCCAAAGTCAATTTCTAGACAATTTCATAAAAAGTGTTTTAAGGAGTTTTAAGGCTCGTTTTTATATTTTAACACATTTTATGACTTGGTTTTCTTTGGTATTTTTTTATCTTGTTCTTGTATATATATGAGGTTTAGGAATCTACTTTGACCATAATTGAGGTTACACCATCCTTTAGGTTTCTTAAAGCACATGTTTGCCCTAAGTGATCTTTAAGCACATTTTTGCTTTCTATGATCTTAGATTGTTCCTCAATAATCTTAAGGCATATTTTAGCCTTATAAATCAATAACTAAACATTTATCAACTCTTTCATTTAATTAATTAATTCATGATTAATTAATGTAATTAGGGTTTGGGGTATTTCAATCTACCCCTCTTAAAAGGACTTCTTCCAGAAGTCTCATTTCCCAAATCAGTTGGTCCTGGAAATTCTAGTTCCAAAACTAACCTCAACAACTTAATCTCAAAGTGTTAGCACAAACATTACCAACTAATGCAAAGTGCAATAAGAGTGCACATATAATCTCATCCAAGTGTAACAAGAGTACACACATAAACAATCATAGTGCAACAAAGTGCACATCAACCAGTATCATACAAGATACATCATAACATCTAAAAATAGTGCAACAACAGTGCACATAAACTAAACAGTGCAACACAAGTGCACATACAAACCAAAGTGCAACAAAAGAGCACTTCAAGCCAAAAGCAAAGAGGCTCTACCCTCCTAAAATAGGGGTACGCCCACGTACCCTAGACTAGAATATATAGTTAGTAAAAAACGAAGGGAACTTCACCCTCATGTCGTCCTCTAACTCCCATGTAGCCTCCTCAACCTCGTGGTTTGACTAGAGAACTTTCACAAGTCTCACTGACTTGTGGCGAGTGTCTCGGGTTTTTCTATCAAAGATCCGCTGAGGAGTCTCCATGTATCTCATAATAGGCTATAAAGATAACCTCTTTGGTTGTAAGACATGAGAAGGATAGGGCATATACTTCTTGAGCTAGGAGACATGGAAAACTTCATGCACCTTCCCTGACTCTACTGGCAAATCAAGCCTATATGCAACAGGGCCCACCCACTCTGTGATTGCATATGGTCCTACAAACTTCAGGCTTAGCTTTCCTTTCTGCCTGAATCTGAATACGCCCTTCATCCGAGATACTCGTAGAAATACCTGGTCACCAACCATGTACTCTAGGTCTCGTTGCCTTTCATCGGGGTACAACTTATGCCTGTCCTGAGCAACTCTCATATTCTGCCATCGCCTGGATCTCGCCGGACTTGCTTTAAGTACTCAGGCCCAATGATGAAAGTCTCACTAGACTCATCCTAACACAAAGGCGTGCGGAAAGGTCTACCGTATAGTGCTTGGAAGGATGACATCTTGATCGAGGCGTGGTAGCTGTTGTTGAACGAGAACTCAATCAGATGCAGCTTATCTATCTAGCTACTCTGAAAGTCTAAGGCACATGCTCTCAGCATGTCCTCTGATGTCTGGATGGTCCTCTCTGACTGACCATCTGTCTGTGGTTGAAACGCCACACTGAGCTTCAGCTCAATGCCAAGCGCTTCTCGTATAGCTCACCAATATCAAGAAAGGAATCTCGTATCCCGATTTGACACTATGGTCTTTGGCACCCCATGGTGCCTAATAATCTCCCCGTCAAATAGCTCTGCCAACTTCGGCACCTTCCAGGTGTCCTTTATCGGTATGAATCGGGCCACCAAGGTCAGGCGATTGACAACAACCTAAATCATGTTCAGATCTCCTCTAGCAGGTGGGAGTCTGACCACAAAATCCATCAAGATATCATAAAACTTCCACTCTGAGATCGGCATAGACTGCACCATACCCCCAGGTCTCATATGCTCAAACTTCATCGTATGGCATGTGAGGCATCACAAAACATACTCAGTCACAACCCTCTTCATTTGACTCCACCAGAAGTACCACTTCATATCCTTGTACATCTTCAAAGCTCCTAGATGGACAGACGTGGAAGAAGAGTGAGACTCACGTAATATATGCTCATTCAGCTCTATGCTGTCTCGGGGAATGCACAATCATCCCTTCAGCCTAATCAACCCATCATCATGAAGCTGGAACTCATACTTCCTGCTCCTAAAAGTACCGTCATACAACTTTTGAGTGATCTCCCTCATACGCTGGTTGCTCTGCTATGCACTACGCATCTCGTCAGTGAGACTAGTGCTAGCAACTATGGCATGTAGTGAATGTGCTCATTGACTCAATGTGTCGGCCATGACATTCGCCTTACCTTCCTTATATCGAAGGTCGATGTCGTAGTCCTTGAGGAACTCAACCCATATTCTCTGTCACATGTTCAACTCTTTATGAGTAAACACGTACTTCAAGCTCTTGTGATCTGAGTAGACGGTCACCCTGACACCATACAGATAGTGGCACCAGATATTCAAAGCAGATACAACTGCACCAAGCTCTAAATAATGAGTGGGGTAGTTCTCCTCATGCTTCTTCAGCTGGCGGGAGGCGTAGGTGACTACCTTCCCATGTTGGATTAGTACACGCCCTAAACCTCTGCCTGATGCATCGCAGTATACCTTGTAACCCTATCTGCCCTCAGGAATAGTCGAGACAGGTGCTGAGGTCAATGCATCCTTCAGACTCTAAAATGAAGTCTCACACTCATCAATCCACACAAATGGTGCATCTTTCTTCATCAAACTAGTTATTGACTTAGTAACCCTGGAGAAGTCTCTGACGAAGTAACCCGCTAGACTAAGGAAGCTCCGAATGTTGGTAATTGACTTTGGTCTAGGCCAGGTGCGAACTGTCTCAGTCTTGCTGGATCTGTAGATATCCTAGCATCCAAGATGACAAAACTATACCTAATCAAGCCAAAACTCACACTTGAAGAACTTAGCGTAAAGATGATTCTCCCTCAGTATCTCCAAAACTCATCTCAGGTGGCTCTCGTGCTCATCCCTCGACCTTGAGTATATGAGAATGTCGTCGATAAAGGCTACAATCGACTTGTCTAGCTGCTCCATGAACAAACAGTTCATCAAATCCATGAATATCGCCAGAGCGTTCCCGAACGGCATCAATGTAAACTTGTAGTGACCATATCTCATCCGGAATGTCATCTTCTCTATATCTTGCTTCCTAATAGGTATCTGATGGTATGCTGATCTCAGATCAATCTTGGAGAACACTGATGCTCCCTTCAACTGATCGAATAAGTCATTTATGTGCGGTAGTGGGTACCTGTTCTTCACTAAGATTGCATTCAACTCTCTATAGTCGGTGCACAATCAGAGGTTGCCGTCCTTCTTCTTCACGAAGAGGACCGGTGCACCCCAAGGTGACACATTAGGGTGTATGAAGCCCTTGTCGAGTAAATCTCTCAACTACTCTATTAGCTTATTCATCTCAGCCGGTGCCATGCGGTACAGAGCCTTAGCAATTGGGCCTGTACTAGGTAGTAGGTCAATAGTGAACTCTACCTCTCATGCTGGTGGCATCTGGGAAGCTCCATAGGAAAGAGGTCGGGAAACTCTGACACCCACTGGCACGTCTGGACTAAACTCAGGGTCTCGCTCTAAGTCCTGAACATAGCACAAGTATACCTCATTCTGCTTCATGGTCTCTTTGAATATGGACATAGCAGATATCACCTTAATCAAAGGCTCTTTGGGGCTCTGGTGATACGACACAGATACTCCTGAAGGACTACTGAGCAATATCCAGTGCTCAGCACAAAGAATGCGGCCCTTGTGGCGCCCCAACTAGTCCATCCTCACTATCACATCAAATCCCAAGCCTCTGAATTAGATCAGGTTGATAGGAAAGTCTTCACCCATTATTCGGACGGTGGCTCCTCGATAACAACAAGTACATCTAATCTTCTATTTAGATGGGAGCGTCGCCACAGAATCTACTCTACAGCGTCTAGCCTCAACTTCCCTACAAGTGAAGGAGAAATGAAAGTGTGTGAGGCTTCGGAGTCAAACAATACCGATGCAGCCACTCCGTTAACTGGAGAGGTAACTGAGGTAATTATCCCACATGCTATTTCCCGCTTATTCTTGGTACTAATTAAGGTTCTAACCATTCATTCGGTTTATACCTGTGAGGATAGTGCCGCTTTTGTCGGCCTCTGCCTCTGTGATTATGCTTAGGGTACCTTCCGTCCCGATTCCACAACCTATTCATAAACTTTAGTAAGTACTTGATAACACGATGAAGTCGAAAAGATAACCAACAACTATTTCATCCAATCATTGTTTACATTGTGATATTCATTACACATGCTTAAAGCAAATACAACATTAATATCTCCTAAAGGTCAAGTTCAGTCGTCCCAGTCTCATGTGAATGACATTAATCACTGCTAAGGGCGTCGTGTTCAATTTTATCTTTTTAATGCAATGAAACAACATCCTTGACTTTCCACCCATGACCAGAACATCTCCTGACTTTAGTGTGATCTTCTTGGCCAGATCCACATGCTTCTGCTCGTCATAAAGGAACTCTATATAATCTTCAATGGACAAGGACACCACTGGTACCCCTTGAGTGAGGGACTCTGGCGTCTCATCCTTATCTTGGTGGAGTCCTAAGTGGCTTCCTTTTCATAGAATTTGATGATGCACAGAGCAACTCCAAGGTTGGGAACTGGATCTGCTTCAAGCTGCTGGGCAGTGCTTACTGCTTGCTCCACAATTGGAAGGAACTTGTCGGGTATCTTCGGTGTTTGCACTCCATCTTCGGTTCTTGTCTCTTAGTACATCTTCGTGTAAGGATTCCAGCCCTTACCAAGACACGTCATCTTCAGCTTCATATTCGATCCACCTAGATACTCGGAAGTGTAGAAACCTCCTGGTCCTACTCCTAGTTCTTGGCATTGCTTGATGATGGCAATTTGCATCTCGGGTGTCAGGTATCCCTTGAGTAATATCATACCTGGTCGGATAACCTAACACTGCTCGCTTGGAAGGTCATGTGTCTCGATGATGGTTTCTTCTAGGGTGGGTGGTGAGGGAATAGGAAAACAAATATCGTCGTTTCCTAAGGTGTAGGAAGATTCTAACTTGTGAGTTCAATTTGTCTAATCATTTTTATACTTAAACATGCAAGCCCTCATTACTGTAGGCATGATGTTCAACGATTACGAGGGTTTAGTAATACATGGTCTAGATGAAGGATCAGACCCATTTGAGCGATCAACCACATTCAGGGCGGGCTGCCCTGATGTTGGACCCTTCTGATGGCCTCTCGTTCCCTGGCCTACTGCAGGCTGGGTCGTCTATGTAGGGCGTGGAGCGTCGGATCCATCCCTCTGGTCTCCATTAGGATTCACCTTGTCGCGATAAGCCTTGCTCTCCGGGTTCTTGAAACACTTGTAGGAACGGTGTCCTCACCCCTGGCAATGGCGGCACTGGACCTTCGCCCCTTGGCAGTCAACTCCTGGGTGGTTCTTCCCACACTGCTTGCACCAGCAAAAGTTCCCATACTTCCGGCCGAGCACGGACCAGTACCTGAACCTAATTCATTGCAGGGATTAATCAAGTATCCCAATGTAGTATTTAACGGTATTCTCAATGTAATCAAACGTTACAACTTATGTAAGAGTCTTACCCTTAAGCGGGTATGATCGCAGAGGCTTAGCCGCCTCAGCATGGTAAGTAAGTTGTAGAGCCTCAGAAGGTTGACTCTCCTTCGCCTAAGAGCACTTCTGGCCCTTGTGAAAATGCTTCTTATTCTTACCCTGACCGCTTTGCTTCGGGTTATCAGAACTTGCACCAGTAGCTTTCCTCTTGTGCGACTACAGATCATCCCTTCTTGGGACAGTGATTTCCACCTTAGCGGGGGCATGATAGTACTCATATAATTCCAAAGGCATTAGAGTTTATTCTTGTTACATAAATCAAATAAGCAATTCAGTCGGTTTTTCTCTTTACCTGAAGGGTGGTATAGGTAGCTAGTCCCATACCATACTGGAGATGAGGTTCAGACCCCCATAGAAGTGATCAACCAGAGTGTCGTCTGAGTACCCGAGCCTGGGTAGGAGGTAGAGCAAGGTTGTGAATGCCGCATAATACTCATCAATGGTCATCTTGCCCGTCTGCTGCAGTGAGTCAAGCTCCATCTTTTTCTTCGTATGCACATAGGTTGGGTAGTACTTATCCCTCAGTTAAGCCTTGTAGGCTCCCCAACTAAAGTCCGGATCGGCCAGATGAACGACCTTCACCAGGTTTCACCAGTCTCAGGCGGCATCCTTCAGATAGAATGCAGCCAGTTTAACCATGGTTCCAGCAGGAACATCAAGGGTCATGAATACGGTCTCCATCTTCATAATATAGGTCTCTAGATGAGATGAATTTGTCTCCCCTCTGAATGCTGACAATCTGAGATCTACCAAACTCTTCACCCAATTAGGCTCACGGGGCTGAGGTGGTGGCAGTGCTAGCTATGGAGGCGGTGGCGGTGGCTGCTGCGCCACTATGGGCTGGGTCCCTGTGGCTGAGCTATAGTGGCAGCTCTAGACTATCCGCTATAGTCTGCACTCCGGTAGAGCTGGTGCCTTAGTCTCACCCTTACCTCTGCCTCGGCCTCGGTGCCGGCATGACATCTGCATAAGTATCATTACACATCAGATTACATAACTTAGGTTCACTGTTGAACAATTATAACGTCATTTAGACGATCAACAAAGCATTAAACTTCACACTAACTTAGTGCGTCTTTCTCTACTATGACTCAACCCTTTACCCTTGACTTAGAAATCTAAACTCGGTAGTTCAGTCATTAGAGCATTACTACACTCTGATACCACTTTTTGTAACACCTCATCTCGTAATACACAATTAACGGTAATTAACAACGCCAAACTTAACCATAATCGCAGCGGAAAATAAGCTAACCCCGATGTTACCACCGTTAGTCACCCACGTGACTAGCTAGACCTTACTAACTCCATTGTAATGGTCTGATAGTCTGAAAACTTAAGCCAACTTAAACTTCAACGAATACATACCGAATCCAAAATACAAGTCTACTACTCCTTAACCAACATATACATCAAAGTATAAGTTCCAACCGAGGTATAAACAAAATCAAAAGTACACTCGGTTCAAAATCTACCCCGCCTACACTCGGTCAGGTCACATCTTCATCAGGTACCTAAAAAATGTTAGGCCCAAACTGGCTCAGCACAACTGCTGAGTATGAAAACATGCATCCCGCAAGCTACCGGGCCACACACGACTACTTGGTCGATAACATGCAATTGATTTAATTCAGCAAGATATATAAGTACTGTAAACACACAACATACAACATGTATCACACACATCCTATCAAACTTAACAATCTAACCCAACAGAAACAAGACGTCAATATAATAAGTCAGTAAACTATTCATTCCTAGGCCTTGAGACTATTTTGGAATCTCGATACAGACCTTAGTTTACTTATCATTGACAATCCGCACGATAAGATCGCCACTTCTCATAGTTAATATCTTAAACTTATTTCGGGTATATTTAAACCCTGTTATAAGAGTAGTGAACTCTCTAATAAAACCACCGTTGTTGTGACGTATATTGAATCGAGTATGTATAAGCTCTGCTAAACGAGATTAAGACTCTCATATGTGTATATATCTTGGTTACATTCAAACCTGTAGGTGAGTGTAAACTCCCTTAACCATCGTCTTGAGAGACATATATTGAATCGAGTACATTTAAACCCGATGGGCGAGTATAAAATTTCCACTACAACCACTATCAAGAATGACGTATATTTAATATGGAAGTCGATCTGATGTTGATAACAACCCCCTAAACTCAACATGCATGGTCAGAACTTCTTGGACTTCTCACTCTCCCTCCAGTAACCCGAACTCGTTAGAAGTCACATTAGAACAATCATTCTACTTCTAAAGTGTAAGTTCGTACATCGCTAATCTGGATGTCGACTATATATTGAAGGGACGTTAGTGAGATAATTCTCATATGTTATCAACCGTAAGGTAATTCCATTTACTTAATCCTCTTGTTACTTCCAAACAACCCTAAGTGTTTTTATGTGAGTATTGATTACCAAGTTCTTGTTAGTAGCACATCACATGTAACATTGAGTAAAAATAACATAACTTAACAATCCATTTCCATGCATTAATTTTATGGCATTTCACTCAAGCATATAGCACACAAGCCGATGTAACTCGGTAGCAAACAAGCTACTAGAAATAATACCGTTCACCAAATATGTCACTCGCCTAGTCTCGGCTGACGTCCCGTCTATCCACCTCCTATAATCCAATTAACCGAGAGCGTTAATTATTAATCACTCCCGTATAATGTTTACGTATTTGTGAAACGTTTTAGTATTTTCATGTTCGTTATTTACAAGATTATCTTCTAATCATTGTTAACTATTTTATTCCATCACTATGTTACACTTAACATATTATTTTATGTACCTTAACCCATGAAATCTTAGTATTTAAGAATTATAACATTATATTATAAGTATACTGTTGTGCAGAATAGTGGTGAAACTATCTTGCTAACTATGGGCAGTGAACCCAATCATTGTAGTACAACAAGGTCATATCCACAGGGACTTCGTAACTATCTAGTTAATTATCAGCTTAGTAAATGTGCAAGAGTATAAACAAAGGTGCATAAATGTAACACCCCAACTCATAAATACATAGTAATCTCATAAATCTCCATTTACTTAACTCATCATTATAGCGGAATCCTTACAACAGTTGGTGTTACCACCGTTAGTCACTCACGTGACTAACTAGGCATACTAAATACTCCAAGATCTAGCTACGGTCTGATGGACCCGAATATACCGAACGTTAGTACTTACAAGCCTTAACCAATTACATAACATTCTTACAAACTCCTTACATCCTATACAGCTTACTAACATCTCATACCATTCACTAAACGAGTGTACATGCACAACTCGTACAACTAAAAGAAGACAACCAGAAATAAATTCTACCCGATCCTACTCTCAGGACTGTCGCCTTTTGTCATTCACCTGCGAAATAAAAAAACAGCCCCCAAAGGGGGTCAGCAAAATTGCTGGTATGATCCTCTCATGGCCCCCAAGCTAACGTGGCTACGACGACTAATTTTCGATAGCATGGAGGTTGATTAGATGCACAACATAATAGAAAGTGCAATAAACAACGAGCCACATATGAACAATCAAAGTTCAAACACATGAACGACTTAAAAGTGTTCCCTTAGTTAGTGAGTTAATTGTTAACTCCTTAAGTTATGTTTCTCTTAATCTCAGTCCAACCTTATATTACCTCAATCTTAATCCTTATCTTAGTCTTAGAATAAAACCGTTCTTTAAATAGAAATGGTTGTATCTTATCTCATTGTTTATTTTTGTCGGGTCAAAAGCAACCCTAGCCAATGAGCTATTAACTCCATTGGTTTAATAAACATCTTAACTTAAAATTAGGATTTAGGTGATCCTACCGCACCATCTTAATGCCTCCTACCTTGGACTGGAAGTCCAAGGTAGCAGCCGACATTCGACCCTAGCGACGAGTCCGAAGACAAGTCCTTAATGATCCGATCCAGATACCGACCCCCTTACCTTAACATGCATGACCGGAGTCATCCCGGATTCCTCACTCTCCCCAAGTTCAGTTAGTAGAAGTCTCAAGACAATGTTTGTTGGTTAAACCTCTTTCGGTTACTAACAAACTAATATTAGGAAGTGTTCCTTATCTCACACATTCGTACTAAACATTGTAGTAAGTTCTCAAGGTAAGTTGTGTTAGTTTTCAAACATCACAAACAATACAATAGACACAATTTCAGTTGCATGCTTTATCTTGTTTAGTCGGCACACTAAACAAATAGCACACAAGCCGAGGGACACTCGTTAGAAGCAGGTCACAAGAAAGACTGTACATCACCGTTGGTCGTTCGGTTGCTTACTCCTCTCGGAGTCCAAATCTCAGTCTAAAACATTCATCAGTTTTAGGTTGTTAATTACTTTTCCGATAAAGCTAACTTACTTAACTCACTTAGTCACTAATGATCCCATCTAACACCACTTAAGTTCTTATAAACTAATCTTAAGTTAATCACTTCTCCTCATTCCTTATACATTCACCACTTAATTATCATTATTACTCACCAAACATGTCTTAAACAACCTTAATTATCATTACATATCAATCCCTATCTAGCACTCTTAAATTCTTACTAACTTAACGTAAACACTTAAAACCATTTACTTACCTTATCTTTAGTCCTTAATGCTTATCTTCTAATCATCATCACTCCTCTAATGTTAGACCACTAAGTCATTGTAATATAAACTCAATCTCATAATAATCATTTCTCATTATTTCTCATACTTGTCCACCTTCTAATGCTCATAAAATGTCACCAAACAAGGCCTAAAATCATCTAAACCATACCATCCAATCCCCATCATTAGAAGCCAAAACAATTTTTTCTTTCTCTGCACTAGAACGCCCTCTGGGTGGTCCCCGGGGCGGTCCAACCAGAAGCCTCATACGCTACAGAATTTCACTTGACCTCCCCACAGGGGCGGTCCCTAGGGGCGGTCCACAGCAAAACCCATTTTTCAAAGTGCTTTTCTCCTCATTTTGAACTCTAAATTCACCCCAATCTTTTCCCACTCATTCCTCAATTTTCCACATGTTTCCTACATGTTTAAACACCTTAAAACATGCACTAAACCTTCCTCAAACATCACCAAACTTGTCACTCAATTTCTTACAAAATTCTTACACTTAACACTTGATTCCTTACACTTCCCTCTCGTGACTTTGCCTAAGACCTCAACTAATCATTATGTTTCCTCACAACCATCTTAACTACTCCTCAAGCATCATTATGCATACCCATTTGCTTTACTCAAACTTCTCGAAGCTATATATAATCTAGCACATTTTACATCCTTATAAGTCATTATACCTTATTTTCCTTTAAACTTTGTACAAGTTTCCTAGCTTCCTTAACCATGGTTTTGGTGCCTTCAATTCTCCATTGTAATCCCTAGTCCCTCTTAGACATCCCTAGGTCTCCCTAGTACTCAAGAACTCCATAGTTACCCATTTTCACCAAAATAACCCTTAATGTTTACTAGAACATCCTTAGTCATAAAATCTCCTTAGAACACCTTAGACACTTAGTTTCCTCTCCAAAATTTGACATGGTTTCCTTAGTATATTACTACATCCAAACATTTAGGTTTTTTTTTCATCCTTAATACAATCAAGAACACACAAATCCTTAGTACACAATCTTAGCTCACAATTTACACCCGAACTTCACTACATCATTTCCTCCAGATTTTTGCACAAGTCTTAACATTCCTCATACCATGATTTTGGTGTGCTTAATACACCCTCCTAACCTCTAATTCCTCCTAGACATCTCTAGGCCATTCTAACCTCAATTACTCCTTAGTTAACTCATTTCCACTTAAATTCCTTCTTAATGACTAGTAAATCCTAGGCCATATCAATTCACAACCACCACTTAAACACCTTGTTTCTACTCAAATTTCGCCATAGCTCCTTTAGTATATTATCATGCCCAAATGCATTGTTTTTCTCACAAATCAACTCACACATAGTAAATCTATTTCTCACCATATTTCTCACCAAAATCCAACCATTCATAACAAACTCATTATAGTGCAATAATCTTAAATTGCATAGCACTAAGGCTCTTAAATGACATGGCTCCTAGGCCCTTAAATGACTTAAACTTAAACACTGAATTTCCCATATATAAAGCTTTCAACCTGCAAATACACACAACAATGCTCCCATAGCAATATAAGTGTTCTCTTAATTCACCTTATACTTATCTTACTAACTCATTTCTCATTGGCTCCTTAGTCACAAGTTCACAAGCTTGTTTGAATTCTTTTTCCTAGGTTATATAACCCATCACTTAATGTAAGCTTTAAGCTACATTAGTACTTATCTAAATCTCATCCCTTAAAACCTTAAACCACCATTAGGTAAGCAATTTTCCTTGTTTATCCTCAAGCTTCTCTTACTTCCCTCCTTAGGTTTCTTGATTGAATTTCGGCAAGGACTTCAATCCTCTTGCCAATGTTCTAATCCAAATTCAAATAATCTAGTGAGCACTAAGCAATATGCCTAAACTCATAGAATTCATCCTTAGGTTAAAATATGTGTTTTAAAGCTTAAAAGTATATGTTTACCTTTGAATTTTGGAATGGCTTTCATAATGAAGCAAGGCAAGACCTCCTAAGGTCTTTGGAGAATAGAATCAAGCTAGAAAAAGGGATAAAACAAGCTATATTAAGGGGCAGATTTTCGGCCATATAGAAAAAAATGATGGAAAGTTGATTTTTCTTTCACTTTCATTACCATAGATGAATGGAGAACCAAAATAGCTCTTCAAAATTGATTTTCCTCCATCAATGGAGTTTTCATGGCACAAAAATTGAGCTTTGAAGGATTTGAAAAAGATAGAAAGGAAGGCCGTGGTCTAACTAAGAGATATCTATGCTTAGTTTGGATTTGGAGCTAAGATGAACATTTGGTGGACAAATGAAGGTGGTGGTGCCATGGGTGCTGCTTGGACGGCTTTAGAACAGAGAAGAAGAAGAAGAAGAAGAAAACGTTGGTGAAGAAGAGAAATGAAGAAGAGAGGAGAGAGGTAGGCTAGTATAAGGTATTTTGCTTTTAAAAAGGTAATAGTACTATTCTCTCTTTTACTCTTCTTTTCCCTTAATTTGCTGGCTCCTCATGGTGACTCACCATATAAAACCGTCCATCCTTAGTAAATAAGATATTTATGGTCTTGGTTGACCAACTTATTGACTTATGTTGACTAAAGCCTAAACTAGGCACTATTTGGCACTATTAACAAATTAGTGCACAAATTTATGAAATTTTTGGTTTCCCATTGATTTAGGCTTCCTAATGTGATAATAATTAGTACACATGTTGATTAAGGTGTAATAATGGCCATTTATCCACTCAAAACTCATTTCTAAGACAATTTCTCAAAAAGGTGCTTTAAGGAGTCTTAAAGCACATTTTGTGTTTAAGCTTGTTTTGAGCTTGGTTTTCTTTGGTAATTGATTTAACATGTCCATTAGTATGTTAATAAGGTCTTATAATGATATTTGGGTGCTAATCAAAGTCACTCCAAGCTTAGAGCACATTTTTTGCTTAAATTGCCCTTATGGCGTTTTCTTGTTTTTCCTTGGTTTAAATTGTCTACCAATGTTTCTAAGGTATGTTTTAGCCTTATTACATCATAACTTGATGTTTACTTAGCTTACTTAGGTTGGGGGTATTTCAATCTACCCCCCTTAAAAGAACTTTGTCCCCAAAGTTCCCATGCATCTTATTTTATTAGAATACATGGCTTACCTCATTCCATAGATCATATAGATCATGCTTAATCATATAGATCATATAGATCATGCTTATAAGTACCTCCATAGCTTTTCCTCTTTGACTTCGTAAATGTTGTCATTTTGTCTTGCTACCAACATAGAGTCTGAGTATACTTCTAATTCTGGGAAAAGTAAAAACTTATAAGTTTTATTTTTAACCAAAATTTTATAGGAAGGAAGGAATGGAGAGGGTATCTTCCTATGGGACCTGTTACCCCCAGGGCGGTAGCCACTTCCAAACCCTAGATAAGTGCTTCGTATTCGGCTTCGTTGTTGGTAACGTCGAAGTCTAGCCGGAAGGCGTAATTAAGCTTTGTCCATCCGGCGCTTGCACTACTATTCCGGCCCCTACCCCAGTTTTGCATCGGGCTCCATCAACCAAGATAACATATGGATTCTAGGGTTGTCTCTCTCTTTTGGGAAGCTTGATTCTGTTATGAAATCTGCCAGGGCTTGAGCCTTAATCGCTGTTCTGGGCAAGAAGTGAATTTCATATTGTGTCAGCTCTACTGTCTAGCTCACCATTTGACCGGAAGCATCTGGGTTGTTCGCTATTTGCTTGAGCGGCCAATTGGTTCTGACAAAGATCCGATGTGACTGAAAATAGGACCGCAACTTTCTTGATGCTACCACTAATGCAAACAAAATTTTCCCTATGTTTGTGTACCGTCCCTCTGCTGGACTTAAAATTTTGCCAGTATAATAGACTGGTATTTCTCTTTTCTTCCATGACTAAGACAGCCGCTACTGCCCAATTTGTTGCTGACAATAAAAGTAGAGGTCTTGGCCAGGGGCGGGTACACCTAATTTAGGCAGATCCCGGAGCATCTCCTTGATTTTTTCGAATGCATCTATACATTCTTGTCCCCACTGAAATTTGCTGTTCTTCCTTAGGATGTTAAAGAACGGGATTGATTTTTCTTGAAGCTTCGAACAAAATCTGCTTAACGCTGTGAGTCTCCCGTTTAGGGCTTGGACATCTTTGATATTTTTAGGTGGAGAAAGGTTGAGAATTGCTTGACTTTTCTCTCGGTCTTCGATACCCCGCTGTCTGACAATGAAACCGAGGAAATTTCCTTTAGTCACACCAAATACACACTTCTCCGGATTCATCTTGATTTGGTATTTGTCCAGAGTATTGAATGTTTCCTCCAAATCTTTCATGTGTTGTTCTTTTGATGGACTTTTCACGACTATATCGTCAACATAAGCCTCCACATTTCGTGCCAATTGTTGACGAAACACTTTATCAATCATTCGCTGAAAGGTAGCCCCTGTGTTTTTCAGGCCAAAAGGCATTACCTTGTAACAAAATGTTCCGACTAAAGTGATAAAAGATGTTTTTTCCGAATCCTCCACCTTCATCTTAATCTGATTATAGCCGGAGAATGCATCTAGAAAACTTAACACGGAACTTTGAGCAGTTGAAATTACCAATCTATCTATTGATGGTAGGGGATAGAAATCTTTAGGACACGCCTTATTCAAGTCTGTGAAATCCACACACATTCTCCACTTTCCATTTGCTTTTTTTTACCATGACAACGTTAGCCAGCCATCGTGGGTATGTTACTTCCCTGATGAATCCGGCTTTGAGGAGCTTTTGGACCTCGGTTCGTGCCGCCAAGTCTCTTTCTTGCCCTATTACCCTTTTCCTTTACCTGATTACCGGATGCTTTGGATCTACTCCGAGCTCATGCTAGATAACGCTTGGGTCTATTCCATGCATTTCGTCCGTGCTCCAGGCGAATGTTGTCCTTCTTTTTTCAGGAACCTCATTAAGTGAGTTTGTTCTCCACTGTCAAACGCAGTTCCTATTTTTAAAAACTTAGAAGGGTCAGATTTAAATGTACCTCTCTAGGGGTCCTGAGTTGCTTGACGTCCTTCCTTTTCTTGACTTGGCTCCAGGGAAAAGGTAGCTTCCCCTTGAATTCCTTTTGTGATCCTACAGTTTTGACCACCTCCTCGCTGGGAAGACTGTCCATGATGCGGACTTCACACATCCGGGCCATCTTTTGGCTTCCCCTTATCGTAACCAACTTCCCGCTCGTGGTTAAATACTTCAACTTCAAGTGATGAGTACTGCATATAGCTTTGAAAGCATTGATTCCTGGTCTTTCGAGATACATGTTATATCCAGAAAGACCTGGCACAATAAAATCCGTGAGTTTCTCCGTTCTCCTTTCATCCCCTTGACCCAGAGTCATTGTAAAATCTATACTGCCGGAAGACGTAGTAGAGACTCCTCCTACAAATCCTCCTAAAACCGCCGAATATGGCTTGGTCCGGTCCTCAGGCACTTCCAGTCTTTTAACCGCTTCGGCTGATATGACATTTGCTCCGGCTCCGCTATCAATCAGGATTCACTCCATCATTCGATCATTAACCTACGCACGAATGACAAGTGGATCGTTGTGTGGGTACAGCACTCCATCTTCATCTTCGTCGGAGAAGAAAATTGGAGGGAAGCTTTCTCTTTTGGCGATCTTTCTTTCCGGGAGTTCCTGATGCACTTCATGAATGTGCCTTTTTCTTTCATTAGGGGTTAGTGGTCCTACCTCCGAAAAAAGTCCTGTGAGTTTTCTTAGAGAAAGGTTTGTTAGCCTTCTTTTGGGAGAGGGGGTTTGCTGTAATTAAAATGCAAAATGAAAATTCCATTCCTCTTATTTCTTAACGCAATGCTTGACAAAGTTTATGCCTACATATTCAATTTTTCAGAAGATAATCGATGACCAGTCTCGTTTTTAAGAAGTTTGTTGCTTAGAGAAAAATGGGAAAAACTTTTACTTTCCTTCTCTACAGACCTGTTATCATACCACCGATTGCCGGGGTCAAGCCTGGGGTGGGCTTCCTCCTCCTGCCGGCCTCGTGGTGCATTCTGGGCGCCGCCCTGCTGACCATCGTATTGCCTTTGAGTTCCAGCTTGTTGCTTTCTCTTCTTCTTGTTCTCTTCAATGATTTGGAGTTCTTTGGCCAGGGTAGCACAATTTACAGTCCGGTGGCTGCGGTTTCCATGATATTCGCAGTATGCTACTGGAATCTCCCCTTGCGACGGTTTTCTTGGCTGGGGGAGGTACCCTTCTCTTACTGCGGTAGCGTATTTTCCTGGATCGATGTAGACAACGGTCCTTGCCCCTGATGTTGCAGCCCTTGAGAGGAAGATCCGGCGGTTGATTTGTAATACGGCCTGTACCTCGACCCCCCTCCTCCGACGCTTCCACCTTGTCCTCCTTTCTTCTCTGATGCGGCTGTGTTTTTGAAGCTATCCGCTAGCTCTTTAGCCTTATTCTCTGCTATTTCAAATTTCAAAAAGTCATGGATCGTTTCTTCCAATTCTCCATGATTTTTTGGCGCTTTGGTTGCAATTTTTCCAGCAAGCCGAGGCTGAGCCAAACCGTTACCAAAAGCCTTAATCAAGATTTTCTCATCGACATCATCAATTTCTGCGACTTTCTTATGGAAGCGCTCACTGTACTCCTTCACAGTTTCTCCCCTTCGCTGTTTAACACCATCAATTTTATCGTCTCCTTCTTAACCCTCTTGCTCGCGGCGAAATATTGTTGAAATTCTTCAGTCAGTTGCTTGAAGCTGGTGATGGACTGCGGCGGCCTTGTGGAGATCCATCCCAATGCTCTCTTTGAAAGCGTTCCTGGGAATAAGTTGCAGAGAGCGAGGGAGCTGATCCCTTGAGTATTCATGGCAAACATGAATTTCTTGATATGTTGGGCGGGATCTCCTGTCCCATCATACTTCTCAATCGTTGGGGCAACAAAGTGCGGCGGGAGCTTTGCTTTCCTTATCCTCTCCGAGAAGGGGTACAAGCTCATGTCTATCTGATCGTCCTCTTCCATTTCTTCTTCGCTAACGATTGTATTGTGCTTCCGATCCTTACTTTCTTTGCCATTACTTCCCTTTGAATCCTTGTTTCTCAATTGCTCTATGGCCTCAGTCATTTCATCCCACTTTTTCTGATACCCTCATCTCTTTGCATTAATTCCTGCTGCAGAGTCTCGTTTCCTTCTACAATCTTTCATCGATCGACCTGACCAATCCCTTCAGCATATCTTTGAGATCTCTCTTAGAGATAGCTTCTGGCATTTCAGAACTCATTTCCTCTTCGGTACGATTCTCTCCAGCGGGTGTTCTTCGGCGCTTTCTTAGATCTTGGAGCCATTTTCCGTGTTTAGATCCTGCAAAAAATATGATTAGTCATTCAGAATTTTCCTTACCAACGTCAAAGATCACTTCCCTGCTTCTATGTGGTCTCGTGGTTGCTTCTTGCTGTTCGTTTCCCACAGACGGCGCCATATGAAACGGAGTATTCATCCTAATCCAATTCGATCTGCCTTACTATCCTGTGTTACCTGGTTTCGATCACGAGTCTTGTACGGGGAGAGAGAGAGTCTTTGCTAGAATCGAGCTTAAGTTTGATTGCTAAATGTCGCGTATCTTATTTCATGGGGGTACACCTCTATTTATAGTGTTTAGGACCTGATCTCACGCTGCCAGCTTGTGTTTTACATGTACAAATACAATTTTACCCTCCTAGCAGCTTTGGTGGCCTTTTGCCTTGCCTGAGTTCTATTTGCATCCGGTCAGAGGCGGACGGATGCTCCATGTGTCTCTATTTCCATCCGGCCGGAGGGGGCCGGATGTACTATGTGTCTTGTTCGGTTTTGGTACCATTTCTTCCCTTCTCACATTTATCTTAAAATTTAATCCTTACTTTAATAAACTCCAATTTGCCCTTATAATTTTTGTAATTACCACTAGGCCACCATTCTAATTTTCGACCTACACCCATACTTTCCATATTTATGCTTTGACCCCTTAAGTTTTATAACTTTTATAGTTATGTTATTATTCTTATTTTAATCTATAGTTTTAACTCTTTTATTTATTTAGTTTCAAACTCACCCCTTAATTTTCAAAAATTCTCCTACAGACCTATGTCCATTAGGTTTTAATTTATATCTTTCCTTAATTACAATTTCATCCCATAAATTTTATAATCTTTATAATGACATTGTATGTCTTGTTTAATTTCATATTTCATCATTTACTTCTCCATTTTGGTCAAAACTTTGACCTCCTCTAGTCTTGACCTTATTTATCCTTAAGTACTCAAAAACTTATAATATTACAGTTTGACCCCTATAGTTTCCTAATTTTTGCATTAAATCCAAAAATTTACTTTAACTTATAATTTTTATTTCTTTTCAAACCAGCACTATGTTTTTGGCTTATTTATAGCCCAACATCCTATATTTTATTTCATTTACATTTAACAACCTCTCCTTAGTCTAAAGTTTTTTAAATCATTATATAAACTTTATAATTCATTTTAAAGTCAATTCTTGTACTTAATTGTACCAAACACTTCCTTTACTCTTTAATATTTTTCCCAAGTCCTCAAAATATCTTAAATTACCTGTTGACCTCTAAATGTTCGCTCATAGCACCAGATTTGATAACTTATGCTCTTATTATAGCATTTTATGTTACAAAAACCTTATAATTGTAAGCCTAAACAATTGGCTATAATATAAACTTTAACATAACTTTAAATGTATTTAAAATGAACATAAAATATAGTTCATTCTTAGCTTATTTATGGTTGATAGCCTAAAGCTTTAGAAGTTACATTCTTGCCACATATACCTAATAAACTTGTCATTTTAATCCTTAATCCATAGTTAACTTAACCAAAATTCTAAAACAATTTATACACATTATTAGGTCATTATAGACCCTTTAAAGGAGCACTTTCTTGGCTATATTCAGTTCATAACCCAAACTTTCCACAAATTCTTTTTAACCCCTTTAACTTGATGTTTTGTACATTAATCACAACTTAACTTAGTCCAAAGTTAGTATGTTGATTTATATTCATTCCTAGGTCAAAATAACCCATTTTACAGCCTTTTAATTGGCCAAAATAATCAACATTAGTAACTTAAAAACATCATAATGAGCATTACGACGATGAAATATTAACCTTAAGCTCAAACACTTGTTTCCAACACTTGAAACTCTTGGCCTTAACAACAATAAAGGAGAGAGATAACTTTGTACACAAACATGAGTAAAACCATGATTTCAAGCTTTTAAGTTAGGTTTGAAGCTTTCCCTTGGTTTAATGTAGTTTTTCCTTGTCTTGTGGCACTTGACTTCGGCAGCCACACATGTCCTTAATGGGATTCATTTTGGTGATGAAAATAAGAGAAAAAGAGCAAGGTTCAAGCCTATAGCAAGATCAACTGGAAGGAACTAGCTCCAAATACCTTATAAGTGCTAGAACGTGATTTTACCTTAAACACTCCTTAAGAAGTTTTCTGCCATGATTTTTGCTAGGATCATGGAGCTGATGGAATCTTGACAAACACAAGAGAAGATTGAAAAAGAAAGAGCCAAGTAAGCCAGGGTTTCGTCCAACATATAAAGGAAAGGAAAGGAAAATGGTGCTTTAAGGCTTATTTTCTTACCTTAAGCTTGAATACAAGGTGGTAGCTATCACATTGAATCTCCATGGTTGTTCCTTGAAGGATCGTTGATCTTGACAGTTTATAACCAAGAAGATAAAGAGAAGTGAGCTCCTGTGGAATGATGAAGAAAAGGAAGATTATTAAGGCTCAAACTTGTAAATGGTAAGTGTTTGGATAAGTGGTGCTTGTGTGCTGCCATCGGATGCTTGGATGATGAAGCATGAGGAGGCTGCTGAAAGCGAGTGAGCATCGGAAGAAGCCTAGAGAGAGAGAGCAAGAGTAACGATGAAGAGTTTAATGAAATGTAAAAAAAGTAAGGCTTTAAGTTAAAGTAGTCTTACTTTAAGAAGAAAACTTCAACTTGATGACTGAGTCACCAAGGAGTTCTGACCCCCTTCTAGATATTTATCTAGGTGGCTTTGACCATGACCAAGTCAAATGAGAATAAGGCCTTGTTTGGCACTATTCACAATTTGGTGCACATTTCTGATTTTTTTAGTGTTTTTATTAATTAAGCTTTCCATGTGGTACATTATGGTGAAGGTACATTATGGTGAATTAGTTCCCTATGATGTACATAAGGCTTAATGCTTCTTTTTGTTTTTAACACATTTATGACTTGGTTTCTTTGATAATTCTTTTATCTGTTCTTACCTTAGATATGAGGTTTAGGAATCCACTTTGGACCCTAATTGATCTTTAAGCACATTTTTGCTTTCTATAATCTTAGATTGTTCCTCATTAATCTGAAGGCATATTTAGCCTTATAAATCAATAACTAACCATTTATTAACTCTTTCATTTAATTAATCATGATTAATTAATGTAATTAATGTTTGGGGTATTTCAACCGTCTTTGGAAAGAAGAGGATTGTTTGCCACCTTTTATTGTGGGATGATACATGATTACTAGATGGGTTGTATCATGCTGTCTTACGAATTCACTCGTTGTTGTTTAGAAACTAATTCAAAGTTTGTGGAGTATTTGGTTTTCTAGGTACCAGGTTAGGATGGAAGAGCAAAGAAAATGTGTGGGGCTTGGAACATGCACGGAGCTTCATTGAAGTTGTAGTTGCAGCTGCAGGTCCATCATCAGAGCCTGGATATGGGATAGGGAAATTCAGTTGTGCCACCGGGTACGGTTACAGTGTTGGTAGATACAAGATGGTGTGGGGTGGAAGGTATTGGCTTGGGAATGGTGGGCATAGATGCAGCGGACCAGAGACTAGCAGCTGGTGTGCGTCTATGTGAAGGGTGGAGGGCTGGTGTGAGCCACAGGTTGCAGAGTCTATGGCTATGGGTTTTGGTATTGAAAAGAGTGCAATGTGGTTTTAATGAGATTTTGTTGCTTAGTGATAGTATTAAGGGTGTTGATTTAGTAAATGGTAAGGCTAGACCATGTCATAGTATTAGTATCATTTTGGATCGTGCTCTTTTTGCACCTAGTCGATTGGTTTTTTATAGTCGACATGTTAAACGAAACTCAAGAGGGTTAGTAACTACTGCCAACAAAAAGGCGTAATAATGACTCACCCTCCCTCCTCTCTCCTAGCCCCAACCCCGCACCCCTGTCTCACCAATCCACCGTCATGCTTCCCACACCTCTCCCACCCTAAACCACCCCCGCAACCCCTGCTCCGCCACAGCTAACGCCTACCTTTCTCCAAACAGCCCTCAAAGAACACACGCTAATCCCCCCTCCTGTCCCCCAGCACGATCAGAACATGAAATCAGTCCCTGGCTCCACCGTTTTTGTCGACAATATCAACCCCGAATCGACATTAGGTACTCTGTGGAGAACTTTCAACAAATTTGGGCAGATTGTTAGCATCCGACTGCCTAAAACCCCTAGAATCCGCACAAAAAACCAGATATGGTTTCATAGAGTACAAGGTCAAAGAGGATGCAGAACAAGCAATACAAGCCTCCAATGGTTCTGTAATTGATGGGAACACTATTAAAACACAGACAACCATACTCAAAATGGCAGGGCAGCAAGGACCCAACCTATCCTATCAAGCTGGTCACGCTAGACCACCAAACTTCCACTGGCCTCGCTCTCAACCTACACGGCAGCCATCTCCTACAACTAGGACGCAAGCCCAAGCTCAGCCGTCACCCTCTACTAGCCCAGTGGAAATCAAGAGTGAGCAAAAGAAAGGCCATATCTGTAACGCCCCTACTTATCATAATGCAGCGGAAATAAAATACTAAGGCGATTACAGATCATCGGGTTCCAAACACCCGGCACCAAACCTCACCAATTACAACTTATGATATTACAAATGCTACGGTCTGAACTCGAGAAAACATAACTAGTGCAAGATATAAAAACTCTCCACAATTCTTAATTCCCATCCCAATCACTCATACTCTTCGTGGCCACCTGTATAACAGTCCGTACCTGCAAGATGAAACCAAGCAGCCCACCCCGAGAGGGGTGAGTCAGTTCCCTGGAATGGAACTGGTACAACTCTCCAAAACAAAAGTTTAAAAACATAACTCTTAAAATAAAAAACAACTTGAAGTCAAATGCTTAAAACAAAACAGAAGAGAACAAGGCACATCCAATTCACCAGGTCAAAGGTAACAAGTCAAGGATAAGGATAAATAACAAGAAAGTAAAGCTAGTCAAGAAAAGAAACCACATCATAAGTCAGTGATCAACCATTGCTCGTGTTAGATTCAGTTCCAATTAGGAGTAGAGAGACCCAAGTAGTCACAAGGACTAGGAATGGAAGAAGAGATCCAAGACCCATAACTCAAGAGTGGAATAAAACCAATTGGGAGAGATGGCCCCCACCGCCAGTCAGTTGTCACAAGGACGAGGTAAACAGATCTCCGCTGTCAGTTGTCCATATGGACGAGGTATAGCAGACCTCCGCTGCCACCGACCCGTTCTCAGTCATCGGTGAAAAGTGAGTGCACCACTTATTAGAAATAATCCATACCCAATACCCAGATTGAAATTTTCCCATATTCCCACTAGATTATTAACTGCACGAGTGCAATACCAAAACACTCAGTCCTACAGAGTGCAGAGGCGTAAACCCTCAGCAGTCAATATCTAATGAGGCAACCAGATAAGAGGAACCAATGATCATGTGAGTTGTACATCCAAGGCTCAGTCAGTCACAACAGGTTGAGTTAGTCACACAAACAATTTCCTTTCAAGATTCATTCAAACTCATTTAGCGTTTCTCAAGACATTCTATAAAATCCGTCACCAAAAGCATCTGAGTACGAGAAATCGTACCTGGTAATCGTTGTAGCAGTTCTAGTCGACTTGTGCAAATAATCAACAATACTTGAGGAATATTAAAGGTAGTCTAACATCAATAACTTGTAACCTAAGTTAAACTTAAATAAATTCCTCACTCTTATTTCTAAGTCTCAATTGTCTTTTAAGCCCTCGCTTAAATGTTATGTATAACCTTTGACTTATATTAGAATGTTGTATAACCCGAGGTTGTAAGACTAGGGAATGTATGTTATTAACACTTGTTAATTGTTACACTCTTATCCACTTTATTCATACTTAACCCTAATTCTCAATTCAAGACTCTTGAGACCCTTATATCATAAGTGCATATTATATTATTCATCTAATCTTAGAATCTCAATAATAATTCTTAAGCTTAATACTTTTATTCTTAATTTAGAATAAATATCGGGTTATGACCTATGATAGGTTTATCTTAGAATATTATACTATTATTTCACAATGTAATGATTATGTATTTATCAGTATTACCAAATAATCCATTATGATTAAGTTTTCCCCTCAACTTAATTAAGATCTACATCCTGTATATTGGAAACATGGTGTTATAGATGCATTTTATGATAACCTAATTGAGTTACTACACTCATTTATCATATGTTTAGTTTAGGATGACTTTTATTACAACCATCTAATAATCTTATCATAAGATGTTAAATTGCTTCTCATCTTGAATAACTATATTATAGTTAACTTAGATTTATCGAACTCTTACATTTAGTATTTCCAAGGTTATATATTACTTTATCATTAACTATATAATAAGGCACTTTAAGACAACCTTTTATTTATCCTTGCTTACATTTAATTTCCCAAATGTTTTATTTTTACACACATTCCCGCTATAGACTATGTATAATCCTTTATACTAAATTTTAATAAACTTACGTCTTAAAATACATTTTCATATTGTTTACAAAACCTAAGGTTTCAAAGGATAACTTAATAAATTAATCTCCTTTATTATGTTTAGGATGAACATTATATCTTAACATAAGGTAGAATTTATCTAAGAATTAAACTCTCATTCACAAGTGGAATTGTCAATTACTTAATAAGATATATGTTCTGAAAAATCCTCATACCTTATACTCAAATGACACATTAATATTTTTAGCGTCGTAAAGTAGATCAATATAATCTCTTATGTAACTTAGTTTTATCTAATAAAAGGTTCAAAGGTTTTAAGTATCAAATTCCTATTTATAAACCTTTCTATAAATTCTAACTACTAAATACCTCACTTAATTGTAGACTCACATCCTAAGTATTGGTAATTAATGTTATAAATGTATTTCATATGGCTTATCTAATACCAAGAAACTTAAGGATTATTATTTAGATAAATTTCCAAATCATAGTTAATGTAGTTTTATATCATAATCCTTTTAATGATTTTAACTTAAAACATTAAGTTATATTTCAATACCTTAAATGTTAAGAAATGATTAAATCTAGACTTACTAATCCACCTCACATTCATATGTAAAAGTATTTTATTTACTTTATTATTGTTTTATATTAAGAACATTTAGATGTAAAAGTATTACATTTATTATCATTAATTATAGAATAAGATCTATTTGTGTAACATTTTATGTAATCTAATCACAATTTTCCTAAGTTTAACTTATTAATTACTTAACCCAATTATAGACTTACATTATGGTCGTTGACTAATACTATACATGTATTTTAATACGGTTTATATAAATCTTAGAAATTCAAAGATAACTCCTTAAGTTTAATAATCTTAATTTAATACCGCCTCATATAATATTCTTTTATTAGTATTATGTAGAGGTTTAGTTTATCTCATTAATTCCTTCATATTATATTTTCTATAAGGCATTTTATTTCTTTTTTATGTGTTTTTATGTGTATATATATTAGGATTTATTCAAGACATTCCTTGTGTAGTTTTATTGCACTTAATTATTTATACTAACTTTTACACATAGCTACATCCAATATATGGTTTATAAAATAAAGTATTTTCATTAGTTTCAATTAAGTATATTAACTACCATATTATATAATTAATATAAATGTAGATTAATTTAGTTCCTTGATTTAACCTAAGTTACTATTTTATTTCGTTTATATATACGTACATCTATATATATATATATTTACTTCACTTAAAAGTTTATACCAAAAATATTTATTAACATTCTGTATTAAATGTTATTTTAGTCTTATTATATTTTCCCCAACCTATAAAGTTCATTAATCAACTATACCTTAATTTTGGTTACATTAAAAACCTTATACAATTATAAGATAACTTGTGAAAAACCTTAGCATTACAATTTTTAAACCTATTTCCCCTTGTCCAAAAATTCCCAAATTAAGTATATAGTAACTATAACATTTTAGACATATTATAAAATTTTTATTTCATAAAAATATCTTTTTAAATTATCCAAATAATTCCATAATACTCGTAACTTGCAAAAATCATAACTTATGTTTAAAAACTCAAAACCCATATTAATTTACATCAAAATAAACTAGATTTTATAAGGAATCTATGGTTAAAATTCAAGTCAAAATACATTCGGGAAGATATTTAAATTAACCCAACAAGTTAAGACTATTTACTGAAATTTATAAAACTTAATATACTCTTATATTCCCACGATCTAATCTGGGCCGTCCGTTCCTTTAAACTGCGATCGGACGGTCCCTGTGTCTCTAGTTCATCATCGAACTCACTCACCCATTCGAGTACTAAATCCGATTTTCTCCTAATCTACAGAACGAAATCGAGTGATTCTTGTTTCTATCAACTCGTAATCAAATCCCGGTTCTAATGGTACCAATTTCCCCAATTATCAAGCAGAATCGAGCAGTTTCGAATCTGGGTTCGAAGTTAGGGTTCACGGTTTGAGTTCGAATTCAATTTCGACAAATTCTTCCTTTGTAATGTATAATAGACTAAATTGGCATATGGGTTTGATCGATGATGAAATTTCGAATGGAAACCATGGAGAAATTTGATCGGAAACTCACCGGAATTGCATTAACGGGGTGAAATCAAATAGAGAATTCTGGAATCGGTATTTTATGTGCGGTTCAGGTATGCCTCTTCTCGAATCAACTCGCACCAACTGAGAGAGATTTGGTTCATGGAACCTATCACAATCCAAACTAGACATGTAACTCTAGATGTTAGTGGAAGAATCATTGAATTTGATGAACTAGGGAGAAAGTTACAGATCTCACAAGATCGGTGTTTACCTAGTTGGTTTCGGGATGAACTGGGCAGATTTTCCACCGTGATCGAGTAGGCAACTTTAGACAGATTTATCCCCCAAACCAGTGCGAATCAGCCTTGGCCATCAACATGAAAGTTATAGAGGGATTAGAGATCTTCAAAACAAGCTAAAGAACACGAAATTTGGATGAGAAATGAAGAAGTGGTATGGCGTGACGAAGTTTACCCGATCTCAGGAAAACCGGAATTCTGGGTTACGAACTAGCGAGGAGGCAACTTTGGAACAACTTTCCGATCATTGTAGAAGGAGTTAGATGGTGTGTGAGTAATGGTTGGAAAGAGGAAAGATAGGAGAATCGAATGAAACAAACGGCATACCAAATGGTGGAGTAGAGAAAAAGATATAGGCGTCTAAAGATCGACCTATGACATGCCCAAACTGCTGGAAACTCAACCGATTAAGTAACCTGGGTGCTGACTGGGCGCGACACGTGTCCCTAGCCCTGGACACGTCAGCATCCTTCAAAATTTTGGCTCTAAACTTCAATTTATCATAACTTTGGCTAGGATGATCCGTTTTTAACGTTCTTTTTATCGATCTTCATGGTTTTTCATAACCTATTTATTGGTATAGGTTTCATGGCCTGGTTTGACCATTCTCAAAAAGTCAACTCTAGCAAGGCTTAATAAGCTTTAAGGTTTCTAGAATTTTATATTGACTTTTATGTTTCAAAACAATGTTCCAACACTTCCTAAAATCTTTATAAATATTTGGAGTGTTTAGAAATTTTCCCAAGATTTATTGACTTATAAATCTTACTATTAAATTCATAATACTATATAATAATGTATAATAATTAGGGTTAAATAGGAGAAAACCCCTAAATAAATTTCACAATTCCATATAATAACTTAATATTCATAATTCCATACCATAATTTAATATTAATAGTATTATTTATGGTTTAATATAAAAAAATCCCCTAAATTAATTTAAATTAATTTAGGGGTATTTCAATATCAGCCTTGATACTTCTACAACAATGGCTGAAAGGCTTGCAAGGAGCGTCACTGTCTCCTCCCCAACCCAGTATGAACTGCATGCTTTCAAACAAACACTCACTGCATGGAACAAAATATATTGAGGATGTTATTTGCCTATCCACTGGTAAGTTTATCATAGTCTTTCTTGATGATATTAAAGCTAACGATTTCATGCGAGCGATGGCATCAAACTCATCGAACTGGAGCCTCGACAAATGGAACAAATCCACGCAAATAGACCAACGGACAACCTCAATCGTAATCCGCGGTATTCCAGTACAAGCCTGGAGTGAATCCTCCATCCGTGCAATCACAAAACACATAGGGATATAATTTCAATTGAAACAGACATGGCTGTGATACCAAACTACTTAGAGGCCCATGTACAACTTCAAACACATAGGGACTATAATTTCAATTGAAACTGAAGGTATGATATTCTCGGTGGGCGTAGTGGAATATTGGTCGGAGGACATCACCCAGCACCGACAACAGGAAAATCAAGAAAACATGCCACCGGTACCCGCCACCGCCGTAGACCAGAAAAAGACAACGTCAACAATTATTATCGACACATGCGCCAACAAAGTAGCATCCCAGAAAGTACGCTCCAGTACCCACTTCCAGAAAAGCACCCAAATGCGCCCCCACATCCCTTTTGCTGGTCTTGACACATGGGAGAATGGATTCAATATTGCATTAAAAGGGAAAGTATTCCACATTCTCAGAAGTATTCCATCAAATATTCCCCTCCTTGTCGATTTAGCAGCTTTGTCAGGGCTTGAGAGTTGCTCATTCGCTGCCCACTATATGAAAAACCCTAGATCCATCGCAACAGTGGTAGTGTCTCATCCGTGTCTCTCTGATGAGACTTTCCATCCTCACCCACGTCCTCCACCCCTTTCCCAAGACAATCAAGCCCATCATCACTTTTCACAGACTGACCAATCCCAAACTCCCACAACTCCAGTTCCACACACATCTTCTCAGTCCTCTTTCGCTTCTTGCCAATCGCCATGCACTCGCCCCTCTCTATCCAGACTTTTGTACCCCAATCCCCAGACATCCAACTAAGCCCACCCACTACGTCCCGTACTCAATCACCACATGCTAATCCCATCTCTCCCCTCTCACCCGCTATACGCCTGGAAGTAGACTTATCCACCTCTCTTGACCCATCTTTCTCAACCCCAACATCTTCGGTGGCCTGTTACAGCAGCCCAGGTTCCATATCAGCTCGCCAATGTCTGGACTTTGGAAAAAGCATAAACTGTCATTACCCAAGCCCAGAACGCTCTCTACAGAACTTCTCCCAAATGCTACGGCGCAGTAGAAGGGTTGAAGAAAAGAGACACATCAACCATGCCCAGCATGATCTGCTTTCAAAATGTCAGGGGCATCAGCAGAAAGGAAAAAATAGCCATACTCAGAAAGGAGGTTCAGGAATCAGGCGCCCACCTTGTAGGAATCCTAGAAACGCACCGCTCTCAGCCCCCTGACAATCTGGAAAGCCGTCTCTGTCTATGGGGCAGGCAGAATACAGCCAAGACATTAGAAGTGCCAACAATTGGACATTCGGGAGGATTAATAGTCACTTGGAATCCCAGCCATATCAACGTCCAGAATTCAATCCAAGGGCCTCGATGGATTACTGTAGAACTAGAGTGGCCATCCATCCCTTTCAAGGGATTCATCATCTTTGTCTATGCTCCCACTCAGCCAGAAGATCGACGTACCATGTATTCAGAAATTCTGGGCGCTTCCTTCTCTAAACCGATCTTAGTAGCAGGGGACTGGAATGAAGTATTAAAAGGAAGTGATCGGAAAAGAGGAAAAAGATACTGCCTCCACCAGAAGCATGGAAGACTTCAGAGACTGGATTAACCAACTTGGCCTGATCGAAGTCGAACTCCAAGGCGCAAAGTACACCTGGAGGAATAAGAAATCAATGAGTAAAATTGATCGAGTGTTCGCACAAGCTGAATGGCATGCTAGCTTCCCGGGTCTCACTCTCAACGCGAACCCATGGAAACTCTCTGACCACCGGTTTATGAAGCTCACCCTTGTAGACATCAACTGGGGCCCTAAACCCTTCCGGGCCCTCAACGGATGGCTTGATCACAAAGAATTTAAATCTTTCTTTAAAGAAGAATGGTCAAATCTCCAAAGTATGCCGCTGACTTCTAAACTCAAAGAAATCAAGCAAGCTCTAAGGCGTTGGAATCGTGAAGTGTATGGCGACATTGACAAGCGCCTAAACAAGGCACTTGCTGACTTGGCACTGATTGATGAGGCAACAGAAAACGACAGTACAGATGATTGCCCCGAATCAATTCGCATGGAGAAAGCAAACCAAATATGGAAAATCCTTAGGGAGAAAGAAAGGTACTGGAAACAACTATCACGAGATAAATTCGTCAAAGAAGGTGACCAGAATACTGCGTACTTTCATCAGAAAGCATCTATCAACAGAAGAAGCAACACCATTTCCTCACTCCTCATCAACGGTAAAATAACTACTGATCCTCGGGCAATCAAAAGAGAGATTCGAAATTTTTACCAACATCTCTTCTCGGCCAAGCTCAAGTCTCGGACTAGCCCACCAGAGTCACACATGCCGCGGCTTTCTACTGCTGAAGCAAATCATCTGACTGAGAAACCTTCACTTATAGAGATTAAAAGAGCAGTTTGGTCTATTGACGGTACAAGTGCACCAGGCTACGATGGACTAAACTTTCATATCATTAGAGGAGTGTGGGGCACCATCGGTGAAGATTTCTCACTTGTAGTTCTAAGTTTCTTTGACACTGGGCAACTTCCAAAAGGGTGCAACATGACATGGGCTGACGTTAATACCAAAGATTCCTGGGGCTGCCAAAGTGGAAGATTTTAGACCGATCAGTATGATCGGTTCAGTGTATAAGGTAATATCAAAGATCCTCTCCTCTAGGCTCAGTGAAGTAATCGGCAAGCTAATCCAAGGTACTCAAACGGGCTTTGTCAAAGGGAGACACATCGCTGAGGGCCCCCTTATTACTAATGAAGTAATTGCTTGGATGAAACATAAACGCAAACCGGGCATCCTCTTGAAAATTGACTTTTCTAAGGCATTCGATTGCCTATCTTGGTCATATATAGATCTCAAGTTAAACCTCTTTGGTTTTAATGGCACTTGGAGATCCTGGATGGAAGAATGTATCTCAACCACCGCCATCTCCATACTTATTAATGGGGTCCCCTCCCCCCTATCAAGCCACAACGTGGGGTGCGCCAAGGTGATCCTCTTTCCCCGCTATTATTTGCTCTTTGTGCTGAAGGTCTTGGTTGGCTACTGGAGGAGGCAATTAGAATGGGCAAAAGAAAAGGGATATCTGTCAGAACCAATGAAATACTCATCTCTCATCTCCAATACGCTGATGATACTCTCATCTTTTGTGACCCGAATCAAGAAGAGTTATGTGCAGTCAAATTATGTATCATGGTCTTCTCTGAAATGTCAGGCCTGGAAGTTAATTGGTCAAAATCTGTGGCCATCCCTATCAATGCGAAGACAGAACACTTATGTGCAATTGATACTTTATTAAGCTGTAAAACGGGATCTCTTCCTATGAGCTATTTGGGTTTCACAATCGGGGGTAGCCCCAAACGGTTGTCGACATGGAAACCAGTCCTGGACAGAATATCAAGCAGACTAGCTGGCTGGAAATCTTCCTCAATGTCAAAGGCCGGACGACTTGTATTAATACGATCTGTTCTAGAGAGCCTGCCTATATACTATCTCAGCTTGTTTAAAATGCCGAGGAGCGTCCTCAGACGAATCAAGCAAATACAGAGCAGGTTTTTCTGGGGGACAGGTGATCGCAGGGGGATGCATTTAATTTCTTGGAATGTCCTCTCAAAACCGAAAGATAGAGGAGGTTTGGGGATCTCGGACCTGGAGACCAAAAATGCTGCACTATTATTCAAATGGTGGTGGAAATTCCAATCAGAGGACAGAAGATTATGGAAGAATATCATATGTTCGATCTATGATGTTGATATCAGCCTTCCGATTACTGATGAAGTCTGGAACAAGGTCAAACGTGACAGCTCATGGAAAGCGATCCTTTCCATCGCCTCATGGCAGCCTACATTTGCATCGGTTTTGGCCTCAAATGTTCGCTGGGTTGTATCGAATGGAAGAAAGATTCATTTGGGATTGATTCATGGCTAGACACCTATTCACTGAAGAATCGCTTCCCACGTTTGTATTTGTTATCTGAACAAAAGGCAGCTACTGTTTTTAATATGGGACACTGGAACGGTGATTCCTAGGATTGGTCACTCATCTAGCGGCGCCCTCTTTTCCTGTATAAACGAGCTCAGGTGACGGACCTGCTTAACTTACTAAGCTCTGCAGCACTACAACCTTCAGACAACGATGACCGCCTTCAATGGACTGGTAACCCAGGTGGAGAGTACACGTCACGGTCTTTTTACAATGCTGTAATCAACCAGCAAGCTTCAGATCCCGTCCTGTGGTGTCGGGCATTCTGGCGCAAATTAGCACCACCAAGGATCGAGCTTCTGGTATGGATAATTCTTCAAGGACGAATTCAAACTAAGGATCTTCTCTTTGCAAGAAACCTAATCCCAGTGGGCCAGGTGAGATGCGTTTTCTGCAAGAGAGCTGTAGAAACTGCAGACCATATTTTCATTCACTGCATGGTTTCAAAGTCACTCTGGTGTCGAATTCTAGACTGGTGGGGAATGACTTTCGTTTTCCCACAGTCCTCCCTAGCTCTCTTTCATGCATGGAGCGGTGTTACCAGATATAAGAGAAACAAACTTTGGATAACATCTTTGTTCTTCACGCTATGGACCATCTGGAACCAACGAAACAAATACATCTTTGAAGATCGCACCCCAGTATGGGCTGAAGCAGCAGATTCGGTGAAGAGGCTAAGCCTCGAATGGTGCCGACAAGATTGTTCTCTACCTTCACATGTTATCCTTTCCTCTCGAAGTTTATTCTCCCTCATTTATTTGTAACTTGGCTTCTTTCGTCATTTCCTTTCCTCTTGTATCGGCAGTTTTCTTAATTCTCACTCATGTAACTTATTGGCGAGAAGGGCATTATGCCACAGTATTGCCGTTTGTAACTGGTTTTCACCAGTCAACTATAAAAAAAACGAAACTCAAATATGAGAGCACATGTATTAGTAAATATAGCTAGAAGGGGTGGTGCTGAAGTGCAATGTAGTTTGGAAGGACAATGTACCAAGTTGGCTGTTATTGATAAGTGTCCAAATGAGCATAATTTATAGGTGTATTTCATATATTATATTAACACTTTTCTTGCTCATTTCTCCACTTAGGTTAGTTTTCCTCTAAGTTTATGTTTTATTATTATCTCACAAATTTATTGTTTAAACATGAGGAAAAACCAAGCTGGGAGTAAAGTAGACGAAGAGACGAACGCATAGACACAAAGGCGGTCAGAAAACGGAGAGTACGAAGAACAAGAATCTAGAGCCGGTCAAAGTTCGTAGAAGAAAATAAGTCAAGAACTCGTGACCACATGTGTGACCGCCCAAGCGTCCGCATGGGACTTAGGCGGACGTCACTGAGGTACATAGGCGGACGTGAGTGATGAAGCCAGGCGGACACACACATTTTCGCGAGTAACACTTGTGTCCGCGTGAGAACTAGGCGGACGGCCGGGCGGACGGCAGAAATGACCGGGCGGACGGAGGGAGGTCGACAGAGACGTCCGCGCGGGATTAAGGCGGACGCGACTAAAATCGAACGCAAAACAGTTTTTCTTCGCTCGTCGACTTCGCTCGTCGACTTCGCCCGTCGACCTGCAACTTATCCATCTACTCTTCAC
>CM041778.1:88691758-88803673 GCA_023374045.1 Limonium bicolor
CACTTCCCTATTCATGATGTTGATCTCACACTTTCGACTTTGTTCGATCATTCATCCCCTCTTTTGTTTCTTCTGTATTCGTGTAAAAAAGCAATTCTCTACTCTGCCAACTGAACCATGCTAGTGATGGTGTGTGATTGAGGAAAGTACAACCTTATGGAAGTGTTCTTCCAAAGTCTATGGTTGTTCTTCCTAACCTCGGTTTCTACTTCATGCGCAATATCTGTTCCTGAGTTACTTTTTGATTCTTTTGTTTACAATGAATATGAAAGCAAGGAGTCCAAAAAACAGGGGTGTGAGCTCCTATTTATGAAAATCGATCATCCTCTATTCTCTTCAAATTTTATGTATTGTCCTTCCTCGATTTTAAGTATATGTCTCAGAATGCCGTTGAATCCTAAATCCATCATGGATCTCAGGGTTCAAAGGTTGCGTGGCAGAAACATGGATTTCTGTTTTATTTCCTAATGGGTATCACCGCTTGTTTTCATCTCATTCACTAATATTCTTTTGTCTCTTCTCATATCTTTCAGTGTACTCTTAGCTCGGCTTCTCCTTGTTATAATGTTGCGGCCGATTTGGCTTACCATCACATTTTATCTGGGTTCTATCCGCTAGACATAGGCTCATGGTTGGTTTATAATCTCTCAAAAATCTCCCCTGACATCATCGGAATAATTGATTATGATTTTAGTGTTGTATACGTTCAAGCATTGCACCTGTCGTATGTTAGTTTACTCCACTTTTCCCATGGCCGATTAGGATTATTATTGTATTGTCTAGGTTCCACTCACTTACTCTGAATTTGTTCCCCCTATGTAGAAAGATTTAAAGCTGACCCACGACCGATACAGGATGCAAGCTTACTCATGCTCTTCCTTCTACCATCTCTTTTTTTCCATGCGGTTATGCCCACCAACTGACATGTTTATTCACATCGTGGGTTTCTACTTTTGTTTTGTTTACTCTTTGCAGAGAATAATCGTCCCCAATTACGGTATTCCATTCTAATGCGAGAGACCTGCTTATTTTACCATTTTAATGCATGACCATGTTACATGTATGAATGTGTGTGCTATGTTTACCAGCAGTGCTTCCTGTTTCCAGCTTGCCTTGCAATTATTCACATGTTTTGTTCATGCTCTACATATTCTATATTCTATTCTTCAGTTTAGCTGGCTAAAAAAAACGTTAGATGTGTTTGTTTCTAAAGTTTCTTTATTTCTTGCACATACTGCTCAACACCAAAATGAAATGAAAGAAGGATGTAGATTGGTATGTGACCAACTGTTAATAACTTTGGATCAGGCGCATTATATTTTGGTTCCGTGATATTTTTATCTGTAAGTGCTGTTAGATTAGAGCCATAATTATAGAAAAGAAAGGATCATAATAAAAAAAATTTGTTTTATGCCTAACTGTGAGATTTTTGCTGCCTTGTCAATTAATGAGCAACCAATACTTTTAAGGAAAAAGGGAAAAGTATCAAATGTATACACTCAACTCTCAATTTAAATTTCATGTTGTATTTATTGGTTGTTTGTCTTCAATTTTGATTTCATGATTATCCTTCTATATAATACATTATATGACATAGATTAGCTTGGCAACTGTTGGGCCCAGCCCAATATAGAGGTCCAATACATATGAAGCCCTCGTTAGCTCATAGGTCTCCCCTTTGTAGAAAAGCTTTTGTGAAGGTACCCTCCATATCTGACAGGTCCTAAACATGTCCATGTGATGAATACCTATAATCTCTAAAATTTTCCAAACCATCCATAATGTTAAAATAAAATGCATAATCAACATTCCAATTCAAAAAAACTCATCAAATTTCACTCCAAAATCAGTCCATATCCATCTCAAAATCAGCCCAACTCCCATTTCAAAATCGGCCCATTAGCAAGTCAAAGCCCAAACCGGGTTCAAGTCAAAGCCCAAACCTTATGGCCCAAACTTTGACCAGATCCAACTTTGACCAAGTCCAACTTTGACCCAAGTCCAACTATGACCCTAACCCAACTTTGACCCGATTCGTTTTTGGCCCAAATTTAAATCAATTCAATTCGGCCCAAATCAAGTCCATTCGCCATAAACCAATCCAATTCCAAAATCAATTCAATGTGAGGCCCAAAAACCATTTCAAATTTAGCCCAAAAATTTAAATCCATATCAACTCAATTTCCAAATCAAATTTAAATCCAAATCAACTCATTTCCAAATCAATTCCAATTCAATCTCATCTCAATTCAATTCCAAACTCATTCCAATTCAATTCCAAATTCAAATTCAATTCCAATTCCAATTCCAATTCAACTCCAACACAAATTCATCTCAATTCAAATTCAATTCAGTTCCACATTCAAATTCAATTCCAATTCCAATTCAACTCCAACATAAATTCATCTTTATTCAAATTCAATTCCAATTCAACTCCAACACAAATTCATCTCAATTCTAATTCAATTCAATTCCACATTTAAATTCAATTCAAATTCAATTCTAATTCCAATTTAAATCCATCACAAATTCATCTCAATCAATTCCAAACTCATTCAAATCCAAATTCAATTCAATTTCAAACTCATTCAAATCCAAACTCAATTCAATTCCAAACTCATTCAAATCTAAATTCATTTCAATTCCAATTGGTATCAATATTCATTCAACCCGGATACAACTTTGATTTCGATTCAGTTTCAATTCCATTCCGATTTCTCCTACACTCAAAATGTCTCACAAACCCGAGCATTTACAGACTTTGTCATTCCAATGATTCAAATGTCTCATAGACCTGAGCGTCTCATAGACCTGAGTGTCTCATAGACCCGAGCGTCTCACGGACCCAAGCGTCTTACAGACTTCAACATCTCAAGGTTTCAAACGTCTCACAGACCCGAGCGTCTCACATACTAGCATCCCAAACCCGAAAATTCTTAAAACTCTGAACCCTTCTAATCTCAAACACATCAAATATCTTCAAATTCCGCAAACATCAAAACTTCCAAAACCTAAATACCGTGAACTATGTAAAGTCTGAGCTCACTACGGAATTGAGTACGTAGGCAGTCCATCTAGGGTGGGACCCCATTCTAATCCAAAAAAACCCATTTCCTAACTCTAAGGCGATATTCATGTCTGTCAAACATTAAAATCCCCTCTGACTCCCTAAAACCCTCGACTTCTTCAACTCTCAAAATTAGACTCTTAATCTTTCATTCTATACTCATTCGAATTCATCAATTCTTCTTCTTGGCGCTAGCTTGGCATAAAGGCTTACCTCATCCACTTGTTTTCTCTCCTCCTGTCATAATCCTATCCTTGGCTTTTAAATGAATCTCTCTAAAAAGGTTTTGAAAGAAGGTAAAACCGACAATTGAAGACCGAGGTTTCCTCTGGCACCAATCTGAAGTCGTGGTCATTGCCACTTCTAAGGGGTGTAACCCAGTACGAACCCACATAGAATCTCTAGTATGATCAGATAAGTTCTATCCATAGACAATAAATCATCAGAGTCAATTAACGGTTCTTAGAACCCTTCTCCTCTCTTCCTAGTTCCTTAGGTCAAACTAGGAGGCAACTCTAGTCAATTTCCGTCCTTAGGGCATAAGTCCGCGTGGAGCCCATTGAGAGCGGGTGTAGTGCTCACTAGCATTCCCCTTATGCTTTCTGGGAAAGATGGATGACATAGTATGTATTTAAGGGATGTCGAGGTGACAGGTTTTCACCCTCCACAGAATGACATATTTCTAGGGTCTTGGCTTCTCAGCTAGACCATGTTTAGATAGACCCTCCCCCCCTCATATCGAAAAAAATCACCCTTCACACAGAGCACCGACTACTGCTCATGAGCTCTAGTGGCAGGACAGTCTCCTAGTGGAGTGTTCGAAAGGAACCCTCCATTAAGATAGTATCAGTCATGACTTTGATGAAGGATGTAAGGAAAGGCCAGCAAGTGTTCCTTTGCTATGTACAGGACATGAGGCACAGCGAGGTGATATAATCAGACGTTCCAGTTGTATCAGAATTTCCTGACCTTTTCCCGGATGAGTTTCCAGACATGCCGCCTAAGCGGGAGGTAGCATTCACCATCGACCTGATGCCAGGTACGGGGCCTATCGCCAAGGCACCCTACCGTATGGCTCCGGCAGAGATGAAGGAGCTGAAGGTCCAGCTCGAGGACCTTTTGGACAAGGGATTTGTGCGACCGAGCGTGTCTCCATAGGGAGTACCGATGCTATTTGTGAAGAAGAAAGACGACAGCATGAGACTCGGCATTGATTACCGTGAGCTGAATATGGTCACAGTCAAGAACAAGTATCCCTTCCTAGAATTGACGACTTGTTTGACCAGCTGAGAGGAGCTTCAGTTTTCTCCAAGATCGACTTGAGATCCGGCTATCACCAGATCAGGATAGCAGTGGAGGATGTGGAAAAGATAGAATTTTGGACACGGTATGGGCATTACGAGTTTACAGTGATGTCGTTCGGTTTGTCGAACACACCAGCCATCTTCATGGATTTGATGAACCACCTGTTTAGAGAGTAGATTGACACATCAGTGGTGGTATTCATCAATGACATCCTAGTCTATTCGAAGACTAAGGAGGAGCATGAGGCGCAACACACCCTCGAGATCATGATACAGAACCAGCTATACGCCAAGCTCTCAAAGTGTAAAAACTAGCTCGACAGTGTATCTTTCTTAGGACACATCATATTTGGGACTGGCATATCAGTAGACCCGACTGTTGATATAAAACCTAACGGCAAGTGTACCGGTCAATTCTAGCAAGTTTAAATAGAGAGTAATCCCTAAGTATCGAACCAGAGGAGGCGATGTGTCTAGTTTAATCTTTACTACCGAATTAAAATAAAACAGGAAATTGGGGTTTTGATTTGATGACAATTAAAACTGTAAACGGTATGCGAACAATATAAGCAGGAAAAATAAATGTTGTGAAACTGATTTGAGAAGAAGATCCCGGTTTACTACTGCACCCTAAATCCGTGATTCCTATCCCTAATGATTTAAAAGATAATTCTGAGTAAAACCCTAGAACTAAGATAATTTACCTCCGGTCTCCCGCTTAGCAAATACTAGTTAATAAAGACCGAATTCTAACTCTCGTTACGAACCCACTGTTTACTAACCGCCTTAAGAACAATCTAGTTTATTAGTCAATTAGCTATTTAGAGGAATTACCGTCTCTAAACTAACCGGTTATTTTCCTGAATTCAATTGAAAGCCGCAGTCGTCACATATAAGCTAACAAAATACTAATCCTTATAATTGGCCAAATTATAACGATTAAAGAAATTAAGCAAGGAAAATAACTTTACTCAATTAAATTGCATTAATCACAAAGGAACAGGAATAGTCAATTTAGGGATACATAGCAAACCGAAATCTAAGGGAACTACTCAGCCATTGACATGTTTACAATAAGCTTAGTAATAATAGAGAACAAGAAGAAACTCTGTTCTGAGACTTCTGGTGAAGTCTCCGTGGTGAACCCCTTTCTGTGCTCTGCTCCAAACTCCAAACCAGACTCCAAGCTCTCAAACTAATTCTCTCTGTGTTGTGATTATTCTGTGCGCTCTCAGATGTATATTGTGTGGATGTCTCTGTGTGTCCAAGACGTTTGCCAGAGTCTTCTTTTTATAACCAACAGAATTTTATCTCTAATCTATCTCTAGTAAAAACGACGGCCGCAGATTGTAAAAGATAAAATTAATTCCGTCAAAGTTGAAACAGAATCTCCGCGCTCCGCTGGTGATGTTCCGGGTTTAAAACCCATATGCAAACCCGGAACATATGCAAATTTAGGCAGAAACTTCTCCGATTGGAATGTTCCGGGTTTCAAACCCATATACAAACCCGGAACACATGCAAATTTAGGCAGAAACTTCTCCGATTGGAATGTTCCGGGTTTCAAACCTATGTGCAAACCCGGAACAAGTCTGAAGTTAGGCAGAGAGTCTCGCCCTGGTATGTTCCGGGTTTCAAACCAAACCTCAAACCCGGAACAAGCCTGAAATTAGGCAGAATGTTCTGCGTTTGACTCTGGTTTTGACTTCCCATGTTGCTCTAACCTCTGAAATCTTCATTTAAGCACTTTGTTGGGTAATTTATCCTGAAAACATATGAAATCGATCATTGGAGACAATATAACAATGAAGAGTAATTAAAGCATTAAAGAGGAAAGTTAATGTCATAATGTAGAGAATTAAGCATGAATTAGTCTAGTAAACTTAGACAAATTCCCGACTTATCAACTTCCTCACACTTAATCTTTGCTTGCCCTCAAGCAAATAGAAACATACTAAAATCTTACAGAAGGGAGCCGTCAGTTCAGAACTGTGCACAAGGAGATCTAATAATGAAAAGCAGTCATAGAGAACAATGATCCACACTTGCAGGTTTTCATAAACAGTGAATTGAGAAGTATTTTGCAAGAGCTTAAGGCACATAGTAAAACCACTGACTCCAATTTCACTCAGGGACTACTTTCCAATTAACTTTCCACAATCCATGGACGACAAGGGGTGAGAAGTAATATCTTATTCCATATTACCTTTCATCACCACGTACTCATAATCAAGAAAGATTTTGCACTTTGCATTTGAAATTAGCAAATTTCTTCAACTTTCTAAACAAGCATTAACTTTCTCTTTTGTATCCCTCAGACTTTTCTCTCCATTCATGTAGCGGTGTTGGGTCTTCTATCCCAGATCAGATGACCTTAGGTAGATGGGTGATGAGGCACCCCAAGGACTTAATTACCAAATGGGCGAGGCCTGTTTTCTGGGTTAAAAGTTCGATTAGAGGAGTACCTTGCCTTTGTCCTTCCTTCCTTTCATTCAATAATCATTCCCAAAGTCCCCAAGTGAAATCAAAATCAAATAGTTGCACTAATAGGCTTAACTTTTTAGTGATGAAATAGACAAGTATTATCAAACTGTACATAGCAGTGCAACCAGAATTCCTACAACTGTTCTCCAGCTTCGATCTCATAAGAACTAGTGCTACTCGTGCGATGTTCCAAACCAACTTATCCAACCACTGAATAAGACTCAGGTATGTTATGCAACCAAAATTTTATTGAGGGCCAACAAAACATTGTGAAAATGAATGATAGTCTCAAAGGAAATTGTTCAAAATTAGCACATTCGAATGAAATTAAGCATGAATATGAGCATGTGTAATTTCCCTTCCTCACACTTAAAACTTAGCAATGCCCTCATTGCTTCATGAAAATGATTAGGATGGAAGGAAAACAACAATTTCCAGAAACAACGTTTGAAAATTAAAAGAAGTTAGAAAATCACGCCCCTGGGGTATGGTGAGGACAACGTCCTCACACTTATGTAAAACAGCGGGGTGTTGAATTCGGCAGAAATTTCGACAGAGCTTCCTTTGAATTTCCTCAATACCTCACACGCATCAAAAAGCAGCCCTGTAGCTCAAGAAATATAACCAAAGCCAACACGAACTTGCAGATAAACAAAGTGTATAAGTGATACATCATAGTGCAGCGATGGTCGTAATGAAACAAGTAGTAGCCGAATCCAAAGTAAGATACAAATACAACCCAAAAGAAAAATATCTCAAAAGCAAACACATCAAAAGATCTGAAAAGAGAGAGAACGAAACAACCCAAACTCCAAAATCCTAGGAAGGTGGTGGAAGCTGTGACCCATGCTGAAGATGCCATGCCTCCATACGGGCAAAGCGTGTATCGTACTCAGCCATCCGCGCATCCTGGCGAACCTCAGCAGCGTGGCGACGCGTCTCCAAAGATGACAGGCGAACTCCATAGTTCTGAACCTGTGTGGACAGATCGTCAAGGCGCGAGCCGAACTGATCAAAGCGGGCAGTACATACCCCCTGCCAATCTCGAAACTCTGTCATGAGCTCCTCAAAATCTTGCGTCGGCGCTACGGCAGGTCCACCATCTCCCTGAATCTGTGAAGGCCCGGCCCCATCAGCACCAGCAGCTCGGGCAGCTCTCTCACCCGGTCGGGCACGGCGACGCTTAATCCAACCATCTCCTACCTTCTCCCACTGAAAGCGGTGCATAGCAGTCATGTCCAAGGGAGAAACGGAATGCTGAGGCCGCTCATCACTGAAGTCCACCCCAGCCTACTCAAAAAGATCTGCAAAAAGTGCGGGAAAGCAAGGGAAGCAGTACAGTCCACATCCATGATACGTAAAATATGATCAATACAACAGAAGACTCTATAAATAGGACAGGCACCACGTGACAATTCATCATCCAGCAATGCCGCAGAAAAGAACATCCACCGCATTCAGATCAGCACACTCCTCGCGGTCGAATATTCTGCATAATAACGGCTATAAATTAAGCGCTCGATCGGGGTGTGCATTTGTCCCTGTCACGACCTGCTTATCCCTTGAAGACCGTTGTTGACGGTACGGAACCTCAGGGTTATTCACCACAAGCCTCAAATAATTTCCTTCGCCCGCCTTTTATCATTATCCAAATTTGTCAAACCCTCCTCAAGCCATTTCTATCAAGACATCCCGCACTCCAAAATACCTATCAACCACCCTATATTAATCTCGATGTACCTCCTTTTATCACCGCGCTAATGATATCGTATCTCATCCTTCTTCTCAGCATTAGCATAAAACAACTTAACCAGTCTTGGGTAATAACATCCCCCACCAAGACGCAACAAGCCGCCCCAACCCTTAGCATCAAACACAGTTTGTAAATCAAATTCATTAATCAACTCCTCAGACCTGACCTTTCCGGAATAATTTTCCGGTCCTTGGCATTGCCAATCAAACGCATCACTAATGAAATCTGCACGCACGGATTCGCGGTATTGAACTGGTTGTGCCGGTGCAGGCGCAGCCGATGAGGAAGCAGCAGCAGCGGATCGACGGGAGCGCTTCGGTGCCATTGGAATTAGGCGGTGCCTGGGTGGGCGACTGGACACGACGGGAGATTCGAGTGGTGTGAAACAAGTGAGGAGCAGGGTCGGGACTGGCGAGGTTGGTGGTGCTGGGGAGTGGCGAATGAGCAGAAGAAAAGGACAATGGCACCGGCAATGGGGCAAGGACGGGTAAGTGGTGGTGGTTGTGGGCGAAGGAATGGTGTCGGGAGACTAGGTCGAGGCGAGGAAAATGGTGGCGCGGCGTTGGGGTGAGTTCGAAGATGGTGAGTGGAGCAATGAGATGAGGAAGGAGCACCAGGCGATGGGAACGGCGATTTTGGCTAAGGGAGATGCAATGGAGCAGGGAGATTGGGGCTGGGTCGAGAGAGGAGAGCGGCGCGAGGAAGATGACGAAGCGCTAGGGATTGAGTCCCGCGCCCGGCTCTTTTTTTTCAGTAAAACACATGTTCCGGGTTTCAAACCCGTAGCCAAACCCGGATGAACACAAAAAATCGACAGAAACTTTGGCCAGCTATGGGTCCGGGTTCCAAACCACTCTTCAAACCCGGATGACATCAAAAATTAGACAGAAGATGCACCGTGTATGCGATCCGGGTTCCAAACCCTTCCTCAAACCCGGATGGCGTCCAAAACATGGCAGTGAGTAATGCGCCTGGTATGTTCCGGGTTTCAAACTCCTCCTCAAACCTGGACAGCCCTTAAAAGTGGCCAGAAACTCATATAGATGACAGATGTTCCTCCAAACTCCTGAATTAACCTTAAAAATCATGTAAAACTAAACAAAACATGTCTAATAAGCACGTTAGCCCAAAAATAAAATAAGAAAAACATTAAAACCTACGAGAAAGAAACAAAAACGAAAATAACAAAACTCACAAAACTGGGTTGTCTCCCAGCCAGCCGCCCGTCTTTTCGGTCTTTGGCTAGACCATGCATTGGAAAATCAGTATGGAGGATCAAAGACCGTGATCACCGAATGGACTTCAGCATGTCACCACTGAGATAATGCTTCAGCTGAGACCCGTTGACTTTGAATGTTTCCCCTTCTGTATTGATTAAATCGATAGCTCCATAGGGCGAGACATTTGTCACTGTAAACGGTCCAGACCAACGAGACTTAGCTTTCCGGGAAACAATTCAGTCGGGAGTTGAAAAAGAACCTTATCTCCAATGAAACTCACGCTTGACCAATAGCTTATCATGCCACCTCTTCGTTTTCTCCTTAAATCTTGGCATTCTCATAAGCTTCCTCTCTAAATCCTCGAGATCACACAGCTGCAACTTACGCTTCTCACCGGCCTTTTTCAGATCAAAATTCAGTGCCTTGAGTGCCCAAAAAGACTTGTGCTCCAGCTCCACAGGTAAGTGGCACGCCTTGCCAAAAACCAACTTGTACGGGGACATACCTAAGGGTGTTTTAAATGCAGTGCGGTATGCCCACAAGGCGTCATCCAACTTAAGGGACCAATCTCGCCTCGAAGATGTAACAGATTTCTGCAGTATCCACTTAATTTCTCTGTTGGTGATCTCGGCTTGCCCGTTCGTCTGTGGATGATACGGTAAAGAAACCTTATGTCGCACACCGTATTTCTGTAGGAGAGCCTCAAACTGCTTGTTGCAGAAATGTGTACCCCCGTCACTGATGATCGCTCGTGGAACACCGAAACGGGTAAGATATTCCTCTTTAGAAACTTGAGTACCACTCTTGCATCATTGGTCGGCGCTGCTATCGCTCAGCCCACTTGGTAACATAATCCACTGCCACCAGATGTAAGGTTACCTTGAGAGGACGGGAACGGTCCCATGAAATCAATACCCCACAGTCGAACGGCTCAACCTCCAGGATCGAATTCAATGGCATCTCGACGTCTGGATAAATTCCCCTGCCTCTGGCACTGGTCACAAGTAGAAACAAATTGATAACAGTCCTTGTTCAAGTTCTTCCAAAAGAAGCCAGCCTCCAAAACTTTTGCGGCTGTCCTAGCCGGTCCAAAATGACCTCCTGCTTCTCTAGAATGGCAGTGTGTCAGGATGTCTCTAGCCTCATCCTCAGAAACACAACGACGTATCATACCATCTGCGCAGACCTTGAACAGAAACGGGTCATCCCAAAGGTAGTGCTTGACTGTGGAGAAGAACTTCTTCTTCTGCTGATACGACAACTCTGGAGGAATGATACCCTTGGCTAGGTAATTTGCAATATCAGCGTACCAAGGGTCCGTGGAATGGCCGATCATGAAGACATACTCATCAGGAAAGTACTCATTGATTGGCCTGCCGTCATCAGGAACTTCCATACGTGATAAGTGGTCTGCCACTCCATTCTGCGCTCCTGGTTTATCTCGAATCTCAATGTCAAATTCCTGCAAAAGCAAAATCCAACGGATCAAACGCGGTTTAGCATCAATCTTTCCAAAGAGATACCTGAGAGCGGAATGGTCGGTGCACGATGACTTTGCTGCCAATGATGTACGGTCGAAACTTGTCACAAGCAAAGACGATCGCCAACAGCTCCTTCTCCGTCGTGGCGTAGTTCTTCTGCGCCTCATTCATAGTCTTACTCGCGTAGTAGACTATCCTCAATACCTTGTCATGCCTCTGACCCAAAGCTGCTCCTAACGCGTAGTCACTAGCATCGCACATAATCTCAAAAGGCAACGACCAATCAGGAGCAACAATAATAGGTGCAGAAATCAATTTAGCTTTGAGCAAATTAAACGCATCTAAGCACTCCTTTGTAAACTCAAATTTAGCATCCTTAAGTAATAAATCACAAAGAGGCTTAGAGATCTTAGAAAAATCCTTAACAAAGCGCCTATAAAAACCTGCGTGACCAAGGAAACTACGGACATCTTTTACCGAAGATGGTGGTGGCAACTGCTCTATGACTTCAACCTTAGCCTTGTCCACCTCAATCCCCTTCTTGGAAATCTTGTGACCGAGCACGATGCCTCCTGCACCATGAAGTGGCACTTCTCCCAATTGAGCACCAAGTTAGTCTCCCTGCATCTAGCTAAGATCAAATCTAAGTCTTTCAAACACATCAAAAGTTGGTCCAAAACAAAAAATCATCCATAAAACTTCGATGCACTTCTCAATAAAATCAGCAAAGATAGCAGTCATGCAACGTTGAAAAGTACCAGGTGCATTACATAAACCAAAAGGCATGCGACGATAAGCATAAGTACCATATGGACATGTAAAAGTAGTTTTCTCTGGTCCTCCTTAGCAATTGGAATTTGAAAATAACCAGAGTAACCATCCAAGAAACAGTAATATTCTTGTCCTGCAAGCCTCTCTAGCATCTGATCAATAAATGGAAGGGGAAAGTGATCTTTCCTAGTGGCGGCATTTAACTTCCTATAATCAATGCAAACTCTATGCCCAGTAATAGTACGCTGAGGATTAATTCACCTTTATCATTAGGAACAACAGTTAAACCCCCTTTCTTGGGTACTACCTGAGTGGGACTTACCCATTCGCTGTCAGAGATTGGATAGATTATACCTGCATCCAGTAGCTTGATAACCTCCTTCTTGACTACCTCTTTCATGTGCGGGTTCAGTCGCCGCTGGGGCTGTCTCAATGGCTTGTAATCCTCCTCAAGATAAATGCGGTGAGTGCAGAATGTCGGAGCAATGCCTTTGATATCAGCAATGGACCATCCTAGTGCCTCTTTGTTTCTCCTCAAAATCTGCAACAATGCTTCTTCCTGTTCATCAGTTAAAGCATTAGATATAATAACAGGTAAATCAGTAGGAGGAACAAGGAAAGCGTATTTAAGATGACTAGGAAGCGGTTTCAGCTCAAGAGAGGGTGGTGATTCCACAGAAGGAGCTAGTGTCTTTGGAACTCGGTCCAGCGGTTCCTCCTCGATTCTATGGTTCTTCCTATATGGCCTCCCAGCAGAGAGCTGAAACGCTGCAGTAGAAACCTCAGAGTCATCACAAGTGGTCTCTATAGAATCCACCAAACACTTCTCCAACGCATCCAGCTCCGTGGGGCTATAAGAATAATCCTGCATCAAAGTGTCAATACAATCCAAACTAAAGCAGGCATGAACATCAGAAGGGTGAGTGGCAGCCTTGGTCATATCAAAAACAAGCTGCTCATCATGTAAACGCAATATAATCTTCCCTCCTTCAACATCAATAAGGGTCCTTGCTGTTCGCATGAATGGTCGACCTAGAATAAGTGGTACTACCTTATCTTCCTCCATGTCCAAAATAACAAAGTCAGCAGGAAAAGCAAAGGTACCAACTGAAACAATTAAATCTCTAACCACACCTCTAGGTAGGATAATCGACCTATCAGCTAATTGCAAAGTAATTCGAGTAGGCTCACATTCTCCTAGACCAAGCTTCAAATACATAGATAATGGCATCAGATTAATACTTGCACCTAAGTCACATAAACCCTTACCACAATTCACATTACCTATCGCGCAAGGTATGACCGGAGTACCTGGATCATCAAGCTTCGGTGGAAGCTTCTTCGAAAGCACAGCTGAAACGCTCTCAGTAAGCTGCACAGTGTCCTTCTCCACTAAGGACCGTCTGTTGGACAGGATGTCCTTCATAAACTTCGCATATATTGGCATCTGCTTCAAAGCTTCAGAAAAAGGAATGTTAATGGTCAGTTTCTTAAAAATAGTCAAAAACTTACCAAACTGCTCATCCAAGTCCCTCTTCTTCAACCGGTTTGGAAAAGGAACTGGCGCTTCAGCAACTGCGCGTCGTGGAGGTGTGGAAGTCTTAGTAGTCTTGCTAATTGCCACCTCCTCTTCAGCTGGTGGCTCCTCCTGGAAACCTGCTGGTGCAGTTTCTTTATCCTGCTCAACATTGGGGAGAGGGACCTCAACTTCAGGGACCACCGGGTCAAGCTGTACCACTCCTCAACGTGATAGCCTTGGCATGCTCTCTCGGATTCTGCTCCGACTGACTAGGCAAGGAACCCAAAGGACGCTGAGCTAACTGCTGAGATATCTGAGACAGCTGAGTCTCGATATTCCTATTGAAGGTCCTCTGATCATTGTTGAAGGTTCTTTGCTCTTGATTGAAAGCTTCCAGCTCATTAAACTTCTTCGTATTCACTGAGATGAAATCATTCATCCTGGCCAGAACTGCATCCATACTAGAAGACGCTCCAGCACCTGAATTTTGTGCTTGCTGATTCTGCAGTGGTTGCTTCTGATAGGAAGGATTGTACTGCTGCTGAGGCCTCTGATTGTAATTGTTGTTACCACCAGCTTGGTAACGGTTTTGCTGCTGAGCTTGATAACCCGGATTTCCTTGATTCCCAAAGTAATTACCCGGCCTGTTACCAACATAGTTCGCTGCCTCTTCTTGTGGTGGAGAACACTGGCACATGTTAGAAGCTCTACCACAGTACTCGCACGGTGGATAAACCTCAGGAGCTGCTGCACTGGACTGTGGATTCATAACTGCACACATACGCTCAAACTGCTTCGACATTGCTCTATCTTGGCAGCCAAGAAAGTGTTTGAATCTACTTCATAAACCCCAGCTGGTTTCTTCGGTGCAGCTTCTCCTGCTCTTGTACCTCCCCACTGATTCGCTGCTGTAGTGATGGTATCTAACAACTCCTTAATTCGTGTAATAGGCAGCTCCATCAAACTTCCTCCAGCACAAGTATCAACCAACAACCGGCTAGACGGATCCAAATCCTTGTAAAAGGACTGCAGTATAACCTCTTCACCTAGACCGTGATGTGGTACCTTCCTCACTATTCCCTTAAAACGCTCCCAAGCTTCAGACAAGGACTCACCAGCAAACTGTTTGAAATTTGTAATCTCTCCTCTCATGGTCAGCATCCGAGAGGGTGGGAAGTACTTTGCTAAGAATGCATTAGCCAGCTCGGTCCAACTGGTGATACTGTCAGGCGTCAACGAGTTCAACCACTCAGCGGCTCTATCCCTCAGAGAGAATGGAAACAGGGTGAGCCGGGCCACCTCCTGCGAAGCTGGTGTCGAGCACGCTCCTACCAATCTCAGGAATGTAGTGAGATGAACATTCGGATCTTCAGTAACCGTCCCGCTGAACTGAGGCGCGTTCATTACCATGGTCACATAGTGAGTCTTGAACTGCCACTGCACTCCTGCTGGCAATGCTGGAATCACATTGGCGACACCAACCCTTCAACACTTGGACGGGTGTAGTCCCTCATCTGTCTCTCGTGTTCGCCATATTCACTGGTGGTGAACTTCCGGAACCTCTTCACCAACAGGTGGTTCGGGCACCTTCTCCTCAACTGGTGGATCTAGGTTCAAGTCTCTTCGAAGTTGTCTTGCGAATCTCTCGATCTCAAGATTGAGCTCGAACTCTGGTTCTCCTGCAGAGCGGGTTTTGACCATAAACCGAGAGTTAGTAAACTGAAACTATAATAGCGCAGATTAAAAGGGAAGCAGTAATCAGAAAAAGATAAAAAGAAATTAACCCACAAAAATATGCAGATAAAATTTCCTAACTACTAAGCACAGAATATTCAATAAAGAAACAAAATCAGAAATAAAATATAAAGATAAAGAATACCTAGAACAAAATCTAGACAGAAATCAAAACAGAACAAAGATAAAATAACTAAAATAATAAAGCTATCCTAACAACTAAACTAAATAAAATCTGACGTTAAACAGAATGATAAGAAAATTGAAAATAGAAAAACTGAAAAGACTAAAACAACCAAAATCGAATGAAACAGAACAGTTAAAATAAAGAAATTAAATGAACAAAATAAATAAAAGAAAACGAAATAAAGACTAAACTAAATAACCGTGCCTCCCCGGCAACGGCGCCAAAAACTTGTTGATATAAAACCTAACGGCAAGTGTACCGGTCAATTCTAGCAAGTTTAAATAGAGAGTAATCCCTAAGTATCGAACCAGAGGAGGCGATGTGTCTAGTTTAATCTTTACTAACCGAATTAAATTAAACAGGAAATTGGGGTTTGATTTGATGACAATTAAAACTGTAAACGGTATGCGAACAATAATAAGCAGGAAAAATAAATGTTGTGAAACTGATTTGGAGAAGAAGATCCCGGTTTACTACTGCACCCTAAATCCGTGATTCCTATCCCTAAGTGATTTAAAAGATAATTCTGAGTAAAACCCTAGAACTAAGATAATTTACCTCCGGTCTCCCGCTTAGCAAATACTAGTTAATAAAGACCGAATTCTAACTCTCGTTACGAACCCACTGTTTACTAACCGCCTTAAGAACAATCTAGTTTATTAGTCAATTAGCTATTTAGAGGAATTACCGTCTCTAAACTAACCGGTTATTTTCCTGAATTCAATTGAAAGCCGCAGTCGTCACATATAAGCTAACAAAATACTAATCCTTATAATTGGCCAAATTATAACGATTAAAGAAATTAAGCAAGGAAAATAACTTTACTCAATTAAATTGCATTAAATCACAAAGGAACAGGAATAGTCAATTTAGGGATACATAGCAAACCGAAATCTAAGGGAACTACTCAGCCATTGACATGTTTACAATAAGCTTAGTAATAATAGAGAACAAGAAGAAACTCTGTTCTGAGACTTCTGGTGAAGTCTCCGTGGTGAACCCCTTTCTGTGCTCTGCTCCAAACTCCAAACCAGACTCCAAGCTCTCAAACTAATCTCTCTGTGTTGTGATTATTCTGTGCGCTCTCAGTGTATTGTGTGGATGTCCCTGTGTGTCCAAGACGTTTGCCAGAGTCTTCTTTTTATAACCAACAGAATTTTATCTCTAATCTATCTCTAGTAAAAACGACGGCCGCAGATTGTAAAAGAAAATTAATTCCGTCAAAGTTGAAACAGAATCTCCGCGCTCCACTGGTGATGTTCCGGGTTTAAAACCCATATGCAAACCCGGAACATATGCAAATTTAGGCAGAAACTTCTCCGATTGGAATGTTCCGGGTTTCAAACCCATATACAAACCCGGAACACATGCAAATTTAGGCAGAAACTTCTCCGATTGGAATGTTCCGGGTTTCAAACCTATGTGCAAACCCGGAACAAGTCTGAAGTTAGGCAGAGAGTCTCGCCCTGGTATGTTCCGGGTTTCAACCAAACCTCAAACCCGGAACAAGCCTGAAATTAGGCAGAATGTTCTGCGTTTGACTCTGGTTTGACTTCCCATGTTGCTCTAACCTCTGAAATCTTCATTTAAGCACTTTGTTGGGTAATTTATCCTGAAAACATATGAAATCGATCATTGGAGACAAATATAACAATGAAGAGTAATTAAAGCATTAAAGAGGAAAGTTAATGTCATAATGTAGAGAATTAAGCATGAATTAGTCTAGTAAACTTAGACAAATTCCCGACTTATCACCGACTAAGATAGAGGCAGTGAAGAGTTGGTCGAGGCCAAAAACAGTGACAGATATTCATAGTATCCTAGGGTTGGCCAGGTATTATCGAAGATTCATCTAGGACTTCTTCAGTGTGGCCAAACCCATGATGAACCTGATAAAGAAGGACACCTCATTTATATGGTCAAATTATTGCTAGCGGTCTTTCTAGACACTGAAGGATCTTCTAACGTCGGCACCCGTACTTACTATCCCCGAGGTAGACCTGGCAATTTTAACCTAACCCAAAACCCAACCCGAACCCAACCCATACTTTTACGGGTTAGGGTCATGATTATTGACCCATTTATTTTTTGGGTTGGGTTAGGGTAATAGGCTAATTTTGTGGGTTGGGTTAGGGTAGAGATCTAAACCCACGACCCAATCCGAAACCCACGACCCAACCCGGAACCCGAAAATATATTTGTTAATAATAAAAATAAAAAATATTAATTCACAATATGTATATATTATATTATTTTCATATCAAGTTACACCTTAGTCTTAAGCCCAAGTGCAATTGGACTATCCAACCTTTAATAATATCACACAATCTTAACTAAGCAGATGGCTCAACCAGCTGCATATCAAACAAAGGGTCTAACCACACCTTAACATAATGTTGAAAACCTTAATGCTCTAAGCAGATGAGTCATATCGATCTTTATTCTCTACGCTGTTGTTAATGTCTATGTCGCTCTTCATCTCTGCCCAAGGTTTGTTTTTCTTATTCTCACTACCTTTACGTTCTTGAGAACATAGGTATGTTTATATTATCTAGAATGGTGAACAAAAGTAGGTGATATATAATTTTTGTAAGTAGGATCTTGATTATAGACCTCTTTGTGAATTCTGAAGCCAGTAGTGCGGATAGCTTGCTGCATAAAAGTTCCTCAACCATGGGTAATGATTAAGTGATTGTGATTGTACTTTTCTCAAGCATGAGCACTCGGTTTTTAAAGAGTTTGAGCAATCAATTTTTAAATTATTTATAACTTTAGAAGATTAATCTTTAGTGTATTTCTCTAATGTATAATGAAGATTTCATTTTTGTTCCCTTTTTTTATTAAGGGAACTAGGACCATGTGCATATCTATATAGGATTTCTCCCCAACAAAGGTAGAGCTCTAGGCTCAGATGATAAAAATAAACTTACGGATAAAGTACAACTTATTATTTTCATGTGAAATTTCGAAGTTCGAAGAAACATTTGTACACATAAGCCTCCCTGTAGTACTCTAGATTCTTCGCATAACATGAAGTTCGTTTAAAGTGGGGTTGATCAAGCAAGATTAATTCTCTTCCTTTTGTTCCATCGTAATTTGTGGGCCAGCTCGCACTGGATGTTTTTGTATTTTTTTATTAATTTCTACTCCTAATCCATTGGGTTGGGTAGGTTGGGTTAGGGTCGAAGGATTTTAAGCGGGTTGGGTTAGGGTCATGATTCTCTGACCCATCCATTTTTGGGTTGGGTTGGATTGATGATATTTTAAATGGGGTGGGTTAGGGTTGATATCAACCCAACCCATCGACCCAAATTGCCAGGTCTACCCCGAGGGTACCGATGGATTCGAGGTGTACTGTGACGCATTTGGTCACGGTTTGGGTTGTGTGCTTATGCAGCACGGGAAGGTTGTGAAACTGGCTAACGCTCCTGATGCGTCCCCGATTGATCGTGGACGTGGCATTGTCTTAAGAAAACTACTTGATAGTTAAGGAAACACACAGGATAAACGTAAACTGAAAAATCCATTTCGATTGAGAATTTACACACAGAAATTCACTCAATCTCCCTCACCCCACACACGGACTCCGGGACATTTTAGGACTTTACCCCAAAGTCCTCTACCCTCTCCTGACAGTCGGCCTACGATTTCCCAACCGCTCCCCGACTGATTAGTCTATCAAATACAAGGTATTGTCACTCGACTCCAGTCCTTACCAGCTCACCAACTCTCTAGCTCTCACACACACTTAAGTATGATTCACACTTGCTCTGAGTATCTCTATGTTTTTTCTCTCTAGTACAAGCTTGCTTACATACAACATAAATACAAGTATATATACGGTTAGTTAAGATATAGCTAACATCCTATAATCTCCTAGGCTCTAGGAGTCGACTACAGCTCCTCCCTTTCACATAACAGCCACACTAGATTTATAGAGAGTCTTTAACTTGATCTGGAGTCGTCAGAACACGTGTCGTCTTGTGATTGAACACGTCGGTGGTAGCTTTCTCAATTGGTCGAGCACCACTTGTGTACTCAACTTGTCTGATCTTGTCTAGCTCATAAATGCTCTCTTTAGACTTCATTATGGCTATGTAATCATTCTGATTAATAGCCCTTGACTTATCTTGTTCTTTTGCTCATTAATGAGTTATGCTCTTGTTGTGTGTTAGTTGAATATGTGGATAAGTAAGTCTGCTTAGATATGTCGATATTCTTGTAGTGTTTTGTCTTTGTTTTACTTATGAAGCATAAGAGATGTGGTCATGTGATACTTGACTTCTTGTGTGTACTAGAAGTTCTAGCGTAAGCTCTCCTAGACAGGTGCCCGACGGTTGGGCACATGTCATGAACTGAGTGCGCTTACAACCTTGAGTGTTAACCCATTCCTTTGCCTGTCTATCTGAATCTCAAAGCTTAACAAACATATTAAACATACAATACAAGGTTTGCTATCATCAAAACTAAAGGATCTTGACTTAACAATTTCCCCTTTTTAGATGATGGCAACCGATACAAAATCATATGTACTTGGCAACTTGAAAATTTGAGAGATTCCCCCTAAGAAAGATTGTCCCTGAGTTTGTTAAAGGATAGAAGATTAATTTAAACAAGCAAAAGATAACAAAAGATGAAAAATTTTATACTATAACCATAGTAGAGAGTTCTCCGCTAAGATAGTTACATAACACAAGGAAAATAGTCATAGGTTCACAAGTACATATCTTTCTTTCCCCTTTGCCATACAACAAAAATAGGGAGCAACTACACAACATAACTTCTTGAAAAGGCCATGAATTCCATAGATTACAAACTACAACTATGATCAAGATAAGCTAGATAGAGTGACGTGTTTAGGTATCCCTTTCGGTAACATATAGGCCATAAGGTTCATCCTCTGAAAAAGCTTTGAACAAGGGTGATTCAGCTGTGGTGGAGAGGTCTGACTCTTCAGAATCTACTGTGAACTCCATGCAGTGAGGAGTCCTAGTATGTGATGGAGTGACACTTGAGGTTCTAGACAAAGCTGTGAATGAGTTGGAGTCTGGTTGGACATAGCTTTGGGCGACGTATTTCTTGGGGTGTTGTGTGAACATGAACTTGCGAATGATGGATTGGACCATTTGCTCATTTGAGTTGTATGAGCTTTGTGAAGTGTGTTATATTTTGTGAGATGTGAACAATGATCGTGAGTGGCAAATGAATCGAACAAGTATTTATAGACACTTGGAGATATGCTCAACGATTGATCGGTGAGTGGTAATAAATGAGGTGCTACGTCGTGTGGGATATGTTTGTAGGCTTTTTAGGTGTAAAGTTTGGAGATTGGATTAGTGGAATGGATGGGACCATATATCTCTAATCATTTGTAATTTTTAATCAAGGAAGAAGCAGCCAATGCAATAAATTATTTCGTAAACAAAGTTTCTCATTCAAGTCGACAAAGTGCCAGTTGCATTTTCATTCATATCAAAAGATTGAGTTAGAAACAGATAGTCAATGGCAGCAAACATTAATGAAAAAAAAAAGAAAAGATCTAACTTAGAGCTAATTCTCTCACGGTCTTCACTCGTGTCTCTAAGAGATAAAAAAACACTCAGGCTAGAGGTGGGAATCTATGAAGTCTATAGCTCCTTGAACCATGTGATGAACACTTGGTTCTCTTGAGACAGCCTGCACGGCTGTAAGAGTAACTCTTACACCTGTAGAACTTTCCGAGCTGAAGTATCCAGATTGGTCCCCGACCTATGTGGACCGGTGAGAGACTTCGCTTCCTCTTGAGTGCTAATGTCCTTATAATTGGTCGAGGCTCTGACCTTGAGTCCTCGCTCCTGGTGGGCTTCTGAGCGACCACTAGCTTATCTCCCTTAGTTTTTATCCCCATCTTGGACAGCATCTTTGAGCAGATGCAGTCTTGAGCGGTGTGCGCGTACTTGTAGAAACGGCTCGTATCCACTCCATTCTGCTCCAGTGCCGCTGTTACCACTCCCTCGTGCACCAAACCTTGGTTTACATAGTGACTTTCCTCTATAGTGAGTAGGATCATCGCTGGAAGATCAATCTTCTCCTTGGTCTTTAGTGTGTATAGCAATCTCACATCTCGTGCATTAATGATGTGAGTGTGTTGGTTCCGCGGGGGTGATATTATGGGTGAGGATATTGAATAGGACCCTGTCAAGGATAGACATTTCCACTGCATGGAAGTTCTTTATGGTGGCCCCATTATAGAGCAGCTGGACCATTTTCCCCTCTTGATGACCCAAGTCATTCCAGGTTGTGTCCTTTCGAACAACTAACCCATCTGGATTCAAACTGAAAGTCTCGTAGATCCAAGACTTTGTGATTTTGATGGTGACACCTTGGACTGTGGAGATGAGGTAGTCGTCGTCATCATCGCTCTGGAGCGGTCCAAGATGTAGCATATGCTCTTTGAGCAGCTCGGTGTAGACGGTGACAAGCTCCTAAAAGAAGTCTACCCATCCTTGGAACTCCAGTTTGGAACTCCAGCAGCTCCTGGATCTGTCCAAGACCCATCTTGTCCATCCAGTCCAAGTCTAATGTCTTTGGCAAGACTGGACAGGACTTGTCGTTGACATTCTCAGCCTTGATCATGGTTGGCTCTAACTCCTTGAGCTTCTTCAGGCACTTGAGCGTTTGAGGTGGTTGTGGCTTCGCAATCGCCTTTTTGGCTTGGAAGAGCTCCTCGAGCTCTTGAGCATGTGGTGACAGCACCATCTTTTGCTAGCCTTTGGCTTACGCTAAGTGCTCGCATTGCTCGATCGTCGGTATGATTGGTGAGGACTCTGTGTTGCTATTATCTTCACGACCAGATATTTGAGGTGTCGGTGACTGGTCTATGACTGGTACGCAATCTAAGCGATTGGTTCTATTTCCTCCTCTAAGTCTTGTGCGGTCACACCTTCTTCCTGACCCCTCTCTTCTGCTGTAGCTTTCTTCTGTGACTTCTCATCACTTTGAATTTCCTCCTCTTCTATTTGGTGAACAACAGCCTCGATGACTGCTGAGGGAGTAGCTTCCTCGTTGTCGGTGAAGTGCGGCAACTGCAAGTTGATCTTTGGGTGTTGTAGAGTGGACTTTTGTGGAGTTTCTTGCTTGGTTATGCTACGTTTGGAGGCGCGAGAGCACTGTTGTGGCAGTATAATGGCTTTGGTCTTTTGGGATCTTAGGATTTTTTGGCTTTGGATTGTTTGGTGGTGATCTTCGGTGATGGAGCGGGAGAAGACATGGCTGGTTCTTCGGTAGGGGTTGAAGTAGGGAGGATTTTGGGTTTGAGAATTTCATTTTGAATGAGATGGTGAACTTTAGGTAGATGGGAGCTTATATAGTTACCTCTTCTTTGCGTTCGCCTTCATCCATCACCTTACGAACAAGTTGGTCTTCCTCTTCCTTTGACAAACGAGGGGCGGTGATTCTCTGAGATGTTTTGTCAGTTGTATGTCGGCCACTTGTGCTAGTGAAGCCTCCTTAAGAATAGCTTTCTTCTTGGAGTGAAGTGTAGACTTTGGTGCCATTTTTTTATCTAAGGATTCGCTGGAAGTTACTAAATTTTTTATTGAGAGTTCTTAGAGTGGCTATGAGACAAGGTTTTTTCTGCACAAAGCTTTCTAGAGTGTTTGTAAGGAAGAAGAGAAGTTGCTTGAATGCTTGGAGATTTTAGAAAGTGAGGGCAAATAGCGTGATGAAAGCAAGACTTTTATCGCCTTTTTATAGATATCAAGTAACGGTTGGCGACTGCTCCTTGTCCACTCGCTAACATGTCCTAATGGTACTATTCATAATGGGCAGCGGTCATGATGGTTTGTAATCGATCCGTTGACTTTTTCCCATTTATATCCATTGCACTCTCTATTCTATCCTTACTTTTGTGGAAATACTGACATATCTGTTTCAAGTAGTCGTTTGACATAGCTTCCATGCATTAAATTGTACGTTGACTACTGAACGACTAAGTTAAGGTGTTGCTCACGTGTCAGTGATCGATCGTGGGAATCAAAAGACAACCTAATCGTGATTAACGAATATCATTCCAAAATCATGAACAATCTTGTTGAATTTTTCTCTACTTGGTGGCTTAGTAAAAATGTCTGCTAGTTGGTTTTCGGCAGAAATGTACTTTAAACCAACTAATTCCTTTTCGCAACAATCTCTAAGAAAATGATGTCTAATGTCAATATGCTTGGTACGAGAATGATGTACAGGATTTTTGGAAATGGAGATGGCACTAGTATTATCACACATAATTGACAATGTACCTGTTTTGACACCATAGTCACCAATTTGTTGTTTGAGCCACAAAAGTTGAGCACAACAGCTTGCTGCAACTATGTATTCAAATTCAGCAGTTGAGATTGCTATGCTTCATTGTTTCTTTGATCCCCATGTGATCAAACATGATCCAACAAAGAGTGTTGTCCCTGACATGCTCTTTCTATCGGTGATAGATTATCCATAATCTGCATGAAAATCCTACAATGTTACAATAAGTGAACTTAGGATAAAAGAGACCAAGATTCATGGTTCCTTTGAGGTAACGTAGGATTCTTTTCAAAGCTGTGAGGTGACTTTCTCTTGGATCTGCTTGAAACCTAGCACATAGGCAAACGCTATACATAATGTCAGGTCTACTAGCAGTTAAATATAGTAGAGAACCAATCATCTCCCTGTACGATTATTGGTCGACCGGTTGGCCACCAGTCATGATGCCCATTTTTGTGCCAACTGCCATAGGTGTGTCAAAAGGTTTGCATGCCTCCATTCCAAATCTCTTTAGTAAATCCTTTACATACTTTTGCTGGGATATGATGGTCCCTTCGTTATCTTGCTTGACTTGAAGTCCTAAGAAGAACTTCAATTGCCTAGATCATTCATCTCAAATTCCTTTTTCATCAGTGTCTCAAATTTCTTGCAATATTTCTCATCAGAGGCTCTAAAGATTATATCATCAACATATACTTGCACAATTAAGAAGTCCTTTTTGTTGCTGTAAACAAACAAGGTTTTGTCTACCTTACCTCTCTTGAAGTGGTTTTCTAAAAGATAGGAGAACAGACGGTCGTACCATGATCTTGGAGCTTGCTTAAGCCCATAAAAAGCTTTGTCTAGCTTGAGTACCATGTCTTTTCCTTCATGTGTCTCAAAACCTGGAGGTTGTTCAACATACACTTCTTCTTTGACGTACCCATTGAGGAAGGCACTCTTGATGTCAAGTTGGAAGAGTTTGATTTCTTTATGTGCAGCAAATGCAATTAGTAATCGGATGGACTCCATCCTAGCTAGTGGAGCAAAGGTTTCTTGGAAGTCTATCCCTTCTTGTTGACGATATCCTTGAGCTACCAGATGAGCTTTGTTCCTAACGACTTCTCCCATCTCATTTAGCTTGTTTCTAAAGACCAATTTTGTACCAAGTACTCCTTGATGTGAGGGACGAGGCACAAGATGCCAGACTTTGCATCTTTCAAACTGATTTAATTCTTCTTGCATTGCTTTGATCCACTCTGAGTTTTGAAGAGCTTCTTTGATGTTTTTGGGTTCGATGGGTGAAACTGTTGTTGAGAAGGCCAGAAAATCATGAGTTTGTGCTCTGGTTTGAATCCCTTTGAAGATGTCTGATATGATGTTCTCCAATGGATGATCTTCGTATAGAATACGAGATTGATTAATGGTTGATGGTGATAGAGGATCTTCGACATCATTGTTTTCTTTGATGACTTGTTGTTGACCTGTCGCTGACCTGTAGGGCAAGTTTTCCTTGGTTGGTGATTCATCTTTGGGATTGTCTGTGTAATCTTGTTCGGCTAGATCAAATCCAAGTTCTTTATCTTCTTTAGAAGCTTCGATCTTATGAACGTTAGCCTCATCAAAGACTACATGTACACTCTCTTCCACCTTCAATGTTCTTTTGTTGTAAATTTTGTATTCTCGGCTCCTTTCTGAGTACCCGAGGAAGATGGCCACATCACTTCTGGCATTGAATTTTCCTAGGGGATTCTTTTCATTGTTGTGGACATAACATTTACAACCAAAGATCCTGAAGTGACTTATGTTTGGTTTTCTCCCTTTGATTAGCTCAAAGGGAGTTTTGTTGAGGATAGGTCGTATGAGCGTTCTATAAGTGATGTAACATGCAGTCGCCACTGCTTCTGCCCAGAAGACTTGAGGAAGACTGCTCCTCAACAGCATGGCCCTGGCTACTACTTGTAATGTCCTAATCTTTCGCTCGACTACCCCATTTTGTTGAGGTGTCGTTGGTACTGAATATGTGTGATTGATTCCATGTTGTTTACACATATCCATGAATTGTTGATTCTCAAATTCTGACCCATGATCAGACCGAAGCGCTTTGATCTTATGGTTGAGTAGTACTTGGACTTTTCCTGCAAAGACTTGAAATTTCTTAAAGACTTCATCTTTGGAAGCAATGAAAAGTGTCCAAACAAATCGTGAGTAGTCATCAACAATTACAAATACATACCAATTTCCTCCAAAACTTTTGATTCTCATAGGCCCACATAAGTCCATGTGAAGTAATTCAAGTGGCTTTGATGTACTTAGTATGTTCTTTGATTTGAAAGAAGTCTTAGTTTGTTTGCTTCTTACACATGCATCACAAAGATTGGTCTCAGATTCTTTAATCTCAAGAAGACCTCTTAGCAACCGTTTCTTGACAAGTTTTCTTAACAAAGAAATGCTAACATGCCCTAGTCTTTTGTGCCATAGTGTGGAGTCATCTGTTGAAGCAATCAAACATGGAAGATTTAGACTATCAATATCCTCCAAACTAGTTACACAAACATTTCTCCACCTTTTTCCCTTTAACAACTCCTTACCAATGATTGATGGTGGAAATGGGTCCAACCTTTTTCTCCACCTTTTTCCCTCTTGTCTCAGAATTTTCAGCCACTTGAAGGGCTATGCCTTTTCTTTTTTCTTTCTTTGAACTTTCTAAGTTTTATTGTTGTAGTTTTAACTCAAACGTCATTAGGGAACCTAACATGTTTGCCAAAGACATCTTAGATAGATAGTGGACTTCTTGCATGGCATTAACTTTGCTGTCGAAGGAGGCAGGAAGGGATATGAGGAACTTCCGAATTTGATCCTCATTTGAGATAGTTCTTCCAGGCACCAGCATCTCGTTGATCAGCTTGGTGAACCTTGTATACATTTCAAAAAGGCTTTCCTTTTCTTCCTTCTTGAATAACTCCCAATGAGTGAGCAGCAACTCAATACGAGTCTTTGTGATCTCATCATTCCCTTCATACGTGACTTCAAGAGTTTTCCAAATATCTTGAGTTGTTTTAGCTGAGGCTATTTTGGAGTATTGTTCAGGTAGTAGTGCACAGTGTAGAATCCTTACGGCTTGAGCATTGAATATCAATTTCTTGATTTGATCATCCGTCATGTTGTCAACCGATATGTCTTGCCCTTGAGCATCTCGGAAGGTGTATTCACCGTGTGATATAACCCCCGACATCCTTGGATCATCAGACTTGATGTGAAACTCTATTTTATTCTTATAGTGAGTGGAGTTGTCTCCATTGAAGAGTGATGGTCGATTTGGTGCAGAACCTTCTTCTGACGCTAGTAGGTTTGTGTGAGACATTTCGATCATCTTTCAAAGCAGTTAGCTTTCTAGAAGAGACCCGCTTTGATACCAATTGAAACTGGCAAACGCTCATGATGTGTCCCCGATCGATCGTGGACGTGTCATTGTCTTAAGAAAACTACTTGGTAGTTAAGGAAAGACACAGGATAAACTTAAACTAGAAACTACATTTCGATTGAGAATTTACACACAGAAATTCACTCAATCTCCCTCGCCCCACACACGGACTTCGGGACAGTTTAGGACTTTACCCCAAAGTCCTCTACCCTCTCCTAACAGTCGGCCTATGATTCCCCAACCACTCCCTGACTGATCAGTCTATCAAATATAAGGTATTGTCACTCGACTCCAGTCCTTACCAGCTCACCAACTCTCTAGCTCTCACACACACTTAAGTCTGATTCACACTTGCTCTGATTATCGCTATGTTTTTTCTCTCTAGTACAAGCTACTTACATAGGACATAAATACAAGTATATATACGGTTAGTTAAGATATAACTAACATCCTATAATCTTCTAGGCTCTAGGAGTCGACTACAGCTCCTTCCTTTCACATAACAGCCACACTAGATTTGTAGAGAGTCTTCAACTTGATCTAGAGTCGTTAGAACACATGTCGTCTTGTGATTGAACACGTCGGCGGCAGCTTTCTCAATTGGTCGAGCACCACTTGTGTACTCAACTTGTTTGATCTTGTCTGGCTCATTAATGCTCATAAATGCTCTCTTTAGACTTCATTATGGAATCATTCTGATTAATAGCCCTTGACTTATCTTGTTCTCTTGCTCATTAATGAGTTATGCTCTTGTCGTGTGCTAGTTGAATATGTAGATATGTAAGTTTGCTTAGATATGTCGATCTTTTTGTAGTGTTTTGTCTTTGTTTTACTTCTGAAGCATAAGAGATGTGATCGTGTGATACTTGACTTCTTGTGTGTACTAGAAGTTCTAGCGTAAGCTCTTCTAGACAGGTGCCCGGCTGGTTGGGCACATGTCATGAATTGAGTGCGTTTGAAACCTTGCATGCTAAGCCACTCCTTTGCCTGTCTATCTGAATCTCAAAGCTTAACAAACATATTAAACATACAATACAAGGTTTGCTATCATCAAAACTAAAGGATCTTGACTTAACTGGTCATCGCCTATGCATCCCGACAGTTGAAGAAGCACGAAGAGAACTATCTCACTCATGACCTAGAGTTGGGCGTTGTGGTCTTCGGACTAAAGTTCTGGCGCCATTATCTGTATGGAGTGATGGTCACCATCTACTCCAATCATAAGAGTCTTCAGCATCTCTTCACACATAAGGAGCTGAACATGTGACAGAGACGGTGGGTCAAGTTCTTGAAGGACTATGACATGGTTCTTAAATACAAGGAGGGCAAGGCGAATGTGGTCGCTGATGCATTGAGCCGTAGAGCTCACTCCTTATACGCATTCCTAGCGAGCAGCAATTTGATTGACAAGATTCAGAGCGCCCAGGGGGCTGATCAATACATGCAGAGCATCAGACAGAAGTTGATTGAGGGCACATTCAAGGGTCAGAAGTATGACTTTAGACTTAGTGATAACGACATGATTCGACTGAATGGCCGACTCTATCCTTAAGTCTTCTTCAGATCTGGAGGAGAATATACTTCAGGAGGCTCATTGCTCATCCTTATTCGTCCACCCCGGGTCTTTAAAGATGTATAAGGACTTGAAGGTCCATTTCTGGTGGAGCAGGATGAAGAAGGGTGTGGCTGAGTTTGTGACCCGATGGTTGACTTGTCAGAGAGTCAAGTTCGAGCATAGGAGACCGGGTAAATTAGTGCAGGCCATGCCTATTCCATGCTGGAAGTTCGAGGACATCTCCATGGATTTCGTTGTCAGTCTCCCACCGACTAAGGGAGGACTGAACATGATATGGTCATAGTGGATCGATTGACAAAGGTGGCAAAGTTTGTGCCAATGAAGGATACTTGGAAGGTCCCGAAGCTAGCGGACCTCTTCTAGAAGGAGATCATCAGGCATCACGGTGTGTCGAAGACGATCGTATCAGACAGACATTCCAGATTCTTATCCAGATTTTGGGGGCAGGTGCAGGAGGCCTTGGGCACGAAGCTGAAGTTGAGTATGACCTTTCACCCATAGACTGATGGTCAGAGCGAGAGGACCATTCAGACCCTAGAGGACATGCTTAGAGCATGTGTCTTAGATTTCCAGGGGAGCTGGATCGATAGGCTACACCTCATAAAGTTTACGTACACCAACAACTACCATGCCTCGATCCAAATGCCACCATTCCAGGATTTATACGGCAGACCCTGTAGGACTCCCTTATGTTGGGATAAGGCCAGCTAGAACTCGGTCTTAGGACCTGAGTACTTAGAGCAGACGAAGGAGGATGTCGTACAGATTTGTAGGAACATGAAGGCAGCTCAGGACCGGCAAAAATCTTATGCCGATGTCAGGAGGAGAGATCTTGAGTTTGTAGTTGACGACATGGCGTTCCTCAGAGTCTCACTGATGAAAGGCATTTTCAGATTTGGTTAGAAGGGCAAGCTTAGCCCCAAGTATGTGGGTCCTTACCGTATCACGGAGAGAGTGGGCCCATTAGCCTACAAGCTAGACTTACCTGCTGAACTCAGGAGAGTGCACAGCGTGTTTCACGTATCTCAGCTGAAGAAATATGTGTCTCACCCTTCTCACATCTTAGAGCCCGAGAGGCTAGAGCTCGACCCTACTCTCACCTTTGAGGAGACTCCACTGTACATCCTTGATACGAAGACGAGAGACACCAGGAACAAGACTGTCTGAATGGTCAAAGTTCTCTTGTCGAACCATGATGTAGAGGAGGCCATTTGGGAGTTGGAGGACTCTATGAGAGCCAAGTATTCAGTGCTCTTTGATTAGCTGTTGTTGTATACTTGCGGGGGTACGGTGGCATAACCGTTTTTAAGGGGGGTAAAGCCTTTTGGCGTGCACATGTGTGCACTAGGATTTTGGTGTTTTTGGTGGTTGGTTGTATGTGCACTTGTGTTGCACCATGTGTGGATGTATGTACCTTGTATTGTGCACTTGTGTTGCACCATGTGTGGATGTATGTATCTTATATTGTGCACTTGTGTTGCACCATGTGTGGATGTATGTATCTGGTATTGTGCACTTGTGTTGCACCATGTGTGGACATATGTTTTTGCATGATATAGTGGAAGTGCTCTTTATTGCACTATGTTTAGGAAATATGTGTACCTGTGTTACACCGAGATGAGATATTATGTGCACTCGATGCACTTTGAGTAGTGGAAATATGGGATTTCATCCCTAGGATTGATGATAGTCTTGGAACTAGATTGCCTAGGACCAACTGATTAGAAATGAGACTTCAGGACGAAGTCTTTTTAAGGGGGGTAGATTGAAATACCTCAAACATTAATTACCCTAATTAACAAGGGATTAATTAATGAGGAGAGATTATTTAATGATTAGTCACCAAAGGATAATGGCTAATGAGCAATATTCACTAAAGAATATTACAACCTCTAAACATACATATACAAATAAATATGTATAGTCCAAGCTGGACATCAAACAACACATAAAAATCATGAACTAAAGAGACTACATTAAAAAGGAGAAAACAACTCCTAACATTAATACAACATGTAGCACATTAATACATGTATTAATATCACAAACAATGTGATAAGGTTATATGAATTATTTTATATAGTCAAACCAAATTATAAGTGCAATAACCACTTATATATACACATTAGAACAAGGAAATAACATATGCTACAACCTAACACATAAACCTAGTCATAATGTATAAATTTAAAGTGTTACTATATTAAGTTACAAAATCTGAATTTTTCCCCCAAAAGACACATAAAATTGGTAGCCATAAGGAGTCAAAGAAGAGACAAAACAAAAGAGGAAACTAGACAAACCAACTTTACGCACTTACACCTTTACTTTAACCCATTTTATTACAAATACCCACTTCCTCACAATTCTCTCTCTTGTTCATGCTCTCTCAATCGGCAGAAACCCTATTCTCCCTTCCTCCCAGATGGCTTCACCCTCTCTTCTCCATCTCCATCTCCTTCTTCAAGCTCCAAGCTCCATTAATGGTGTTTTAAACCTACTTCACTTATTTTGCCTTAAAACTCCATTTTTCCTTCACCAAATCGCCACCCATCACTTCCCACTCCTTATAACTCAAAAATACTAGAGCATGGACCATGGAAACTGTCCTAAACTGTGGGTGAAGAGCTAGTTCAAGGTCTTGCAAGTTAAGGTAAGAAAAATGACTCTAACTCCTTTCTTCTTCCATTTTAAGACCTATAACTTCAACTAATGTTATCCCACCTCTCCATGTCTGAAAATTACATGCTTAGGAGCTCAAAACAACACCAAAACTGTGAGGGAGGACCTAGGCCAAGTTCTACACCAAAAACAAGGTAAAATGTGCTTTAAAACTTCATCTCTTCCATGATTTATTTTAGGTCCGAAAATCCACCATCTCTTACACCATTTTTTTCACTTTTCTCACACTCAAATGAAGCTTCATCCACACCCAACCATGACCGAAAACAAGGGGAGAAAACCCCTCAAAGAGACCTCATAAAGTAAGTCATAAATCTTGATTTTGAGTCCTTCTAACTTCCTATCACTTGGATAGATACACAATGTCCAACTACCTACATATTTTCCTAGATTTGACTGAAATTTGAAGGAAAATCTCCATTGGAGAAGTTGAAGGTAAAACTTTCTCCTTAATGCACATTTTTGTGCTTTAAACTTCCTTAACTTTGTGACTATGTACAAAGACCTAACTTATGCTCCTTTTACTGTCTTAAACATGGCCAAAAACTCCTTGTAAAAACACAAGGAAGCCGTGAGCAAGAGGGGCCAAACAAGGCTTAAGAATCAACATTTATAAGGTAAAGGCTTTAACTAAGTTTTAAGACCTTTAGTCATGGTTTAAGCTTGTGTTTAAGGTCAAAAACTAACCTAGACCTGTCTCTTAATTAGTGCCGAAAAGGGGAAGATCTAAGGGATTTTTGGAGGTTTAAATCAAGTAAGTTTACTTAAAAACCCATTTTTAAGTCTTAAGACAACTTATGTTGTATAAGTAACTAGGGCTGAGAACATAAGGGTTTCAATGGGATGTTATAACCTAAAAATGTACTTAAAATGATGGTAACATGTTTGCCTAAGTTACCTAGGTGAACGATGACTTATAATGTCATGAAAATAAATAAAAGGGGTTAAAATGCAAATTAGGAAAGTTTTGGGTATAAACTTAAAAGGCCGAGACTCCTACTGTTTTGAAGTTTGTAATAAGGCCCAGTGTTTAGGCCATTTTAATGCATTATTTAAGGCTTTTTATGCTTTAAAAGTTATGTATTTGGTTAGTATAAAGTTTGGTGAGGAAACCTGATGTTAATAAGCTGTTTGGTGAGTTTAAAACCACCTAAAAATTTTAAGGAAAATTACTTACAAATTTAGTGAAATTTGGATTAAGTTTAAGGCTAAAATTAAGCTTTAAAAACAATTATAAACTTAAATAAATTCTAGTGAACAAAAGGGTAAAATGTAAGTGGCTGAGTATAAATAAGTTAAAATTAGGGTGTTAAAATGTTACATTGCCAAAAACTGGGCCTTATTTGGAGTTCAGATGAAAAATATAAGTTTTTGTAAAGTTTAGGGCCTAAATGGAAATTCTAGGAAAAAATTGGGGTCAAATTTGTAATTATGGAAAAGTTATGGTCAAAGCAGTAGGTTGGTGGTCAGCCTTGACCATATAGGGAGTGTTCACCAAATTGGATAAGTGAAATAATTAACTTAGGAATTTAAATAAGTTTAGGAGTTAAATGTTAAGTCTATAAAACTAGTGGGGTCAAAACGTAATTTCTGAACGTTGGGGGCAAAAACGGCATTTAGAAACAGTCCGGGGGCTTTAGAGAATTTACTGGAATTTTTGGGGTTAAATTTGGAATTTAATTGATAAGATTGTATAATATATAGTTTAAGGATGATATTGTAAGATTTGTAAAATAAAGTGGGTCAAATGGTAAATAAAGAAGAGTTAGAGAATAAGGAGAATAAAACCATAACAGCAAGGGGGTTGTTCTACTTTGATAATATATGGTTGAAAACTATAGGTTAAAATTATTTAAGAGTAGAAATATTATAACATAAGATATAAGGAGTAGAATTGTAACATTAGAAAACTAGTGTGGAAGATTGTAATATAGGGGCAGTTGCGAGAATGTAATAGGTTAAGGAATGATGTTTAACATATGGTTGAGAGTGCTATAAATGTTACACTCATATAAAGTTCAAATGATATACAAGGAAGAAATAAACATAAGATGAGGAATTATATAATTCACATAAAATATGGGAATATTTTGAAGAATGGGAATTGTAAGGTTAGTTTGGGAATTAAATAAAGTTAGGAAATTTAAATATAGTATGTTATATGACATTACAAAGGCTAGGAGTATGGTCTTAGTATTTAATTATGGGGAGTAACACAAATAAAAGAATTAAGGGTCTCACATGGAATGATAAAGAATAGCAACTATATAAGAGTGCTATAATTTATATAAACCTAATCTAAATATTGAGAGGTGAAGGATAATACAAGGTAAGGAAAACAAATGTTACACATGAGAAGGTAAGGAATATTGGTATACAATGAGTTTTATAATTCATATAAATTTATATGAATAGGTGAGGTGTAGAAGATTATACGATATGGTGTAGAAATCATATAAAGAAGGATACAGTATGATTTTAGGTGGAGGATTTAATCATACAATTAGATATAATAACTAACGTCAAGTTGAAAAGAGTTGAACAAGCATACAATTATACAAATCAAGATTTATAGTATGGATTATATGGACTTGTTGACTTAGCTAAATTGACCAAGTCAACCCAAATTGACCCAAGTCAACTTAATTGACCTAAGAGAGTCAAGATTACCAACTCACAATCTTATGGTGAAATACCCCTAGCATTTAAAATAATTAAATATAAGTAAATAAATATTATTTGAGGGTTTATTAAACCCTAAGAAAGCTTATAAACACTTGGGCGTTAAAACGCACCCTAACTCCTTAAGGTTAAAACGTGCGTTAAAGCCCGACCTTAAGAAAACAAGTTATATAAGCTCTGAACTCATATGAAGTTAACCAAGGGTCATTTTATGACCTTTAAAACACAAGTCCTCAGTTAGAACTGAGTAAAAATACAATATGCCCGGGAGTTCCCTTAAAGGCCCCTTAAGGCCCGAAAGTCCCGGAAATACCTTATAAAATAAGTAAAGCATTACACGACATTCTAAATGCACCATAACACTTTAATTAACATTTAATATGAAGTTCTCAAGATATTTCTCAGTTAGAGACAAATTCTCGGAGGTTCCCGATGGGGGCCCCATAAACCCTCGGGAGTGCCCAGGAGAGGTACCGAAGTGGCACAAACTCCTATATAAATTATTATTAGAGTTCCTAAAATCATTATTAATCATTCTAAAGAGAATTCACAAGTTACTTCCTCAAAAATAAGCAAAGTGCTCGGGGGAATTTCTTAACGCTCCTTTTTACCCCTAGAGTGCCCCTTTAGGCCGAAAATTGAGTTACAAGTTTATATAACCCCATATAACTCAATGTAACACCTTAATATATTATTATTGACTATAAAAAATGTTAATAAACACTTGGAACTCATAGCGACTAATTATTTTTCAGAAAAATCCTTAAAGCACAAAAACGCACCTTCGGGTGTCACAAAAATGCGTTTTACGCAATTGCCTTGAAGTTTTTGAGCAGCCACGAGTTGATAAACTTAAAAGTGGATGAATTGAACATCTAAATCAATTAATTGCAGTGCTAAATTCATAGCACAAGTGGGGGCGATTTTTAGGACAAAAAGGTACCTAAAATCAGCATTTCTACCTTAAAACTTTCATCTTTTACCATAATAAAAATGTACCAATTAAATGCTGGAACCTACTACACATATTAGTATAGTCTTAGTACAATATAATGTGACAGAAATTAAATGAAAAATTAATCCCTAATGACCTCCATTCCATGCGTGAATGTGGCTAGTTTTTGACTAGTTTTGGAAAAAATAATGTCTTATGCAAGTATGACTCATCCTAGCATGTGATATGTGTTAATGTAATCAATATAATCTGTCAATGAAGCTTTCCCCACCGTAATACCTGCAGGAGAATAGCTAGGAGACAAGAGAGGTTAGTTTAGCAAATAATCAAATTAAAAGCACTAAGCTAATCTAGCCTATATGCTATGGCAATTAACTAATAAACAGCCACACCTATCCATGTGCAGCCGATGAAGACTATAGGAATAGAGCATTGATTGCTAATTAATTAACTTACATATACATGTACCTAACTTCCAAGATAATCATGTTTGTAATTAACAAAATCAAGTAGCTACCTAGAACCTCTATTACCGTAACACTACAAGGAAGTGGAGCTCCCATTTCAATTGCAGCCGACCACACCTGCAAGAAGAGATAAACTTAGTACAATAATTAAGCTAATGAACATTAAATAATTACCTTGTCTAGTCACCCTTTCATTAGCAAACACCAAAGATACCCATTAATTCCTTCCAATCAACCGTATCACTAGAGACCATGGTGGTCAATTATGAAACCAAACTAAACATAAACAAAGACATGCAATAATGACAAATAAACAATGTTAATCAGATTTTGATTGCTCTTCTACTAAAGCTCTACGTGAGCCTTCTCCCTCCTTGTCATGCTTAACGGACTGGTAAGTCCCTCATCTAGCTCTCTCTTTTCTTCATTTCCTAAGTTAAATCCTAAGTGTTAATAAACTCCATTAATGGTGTATTAGTTCCTAATACCATTTTAATGAAATTTCTTAGTTAATTCTATCAAGTCTTGAAGCAAGAAATCATCCTAGCAACCTCTACAATTTTCGCCAACCATAGGTGTTCCAAGGAGGTTCCTAAATTCAACAACAACACAAGGAACAACAAGATCGAGATAAGGTATATTTTCATGTTGAAAATCTTAAGAAAATTCCTTAAGCAATTTCGAAATTTAAAACCTTCTAAATCCATATTCTCTTCATTATTTCATGAAGGAAACTTGGATCTACAATCATCTCAAGGTGTATCAAAAATACCTTGTTAAATTCCTAAGGTAAACTCTTGTAAAAATTACTTCAAATATTATTTATAAATCCTTGTTAAAAGTCTAACAAATGGATCTCCTAAATATATTTAAGGAGCCAAAAATTATTCATCTAGATAGCATTTGGAGAGCTTGGAATTTAAGGAAAAATCAAGTACAATAATTGTCTTGATTTAAGGGGTAAGTTTATATAATTAAGGTTTATTAAGTTTAAGCTTAATTTAAGCTTCAAACTTTGGTATAAAAATTATGTTTAGGCCATGCTAATATTAAGGCCGAAAATTATTGAGTTAAGATATCAAGGAAAATAATTTATAACATATAAGGTAAGATTATTACCTTGAGGTATAAAAATGTGTCACAAAAATTAATTATGATACATTGGTGGTCAAACCGAATTATCTAAGGATTATTTGTTCTATTTTGAGATTATAATCATTCTAAGTCATTAGCATAATTTTTAGAAGTGTTATATGGCTTATATACATTTATATGTATTTATTATAAGGTTTAAATCAAGTTTTAAAACTATATGGTAAAATAAAATTGGGGCCGAGAGCAATATATGATATTTGGTGATTTTCGAAAGTATATAAGTGTATTAACTTATATTATAAATTTTGGGAACATTAAAAATAGCTACAAGTATTTAAATGGCTAGTTTAATAAGTTATGTGGCTAAGATGTAAATTTTGAAAAGTTTTGGGTATTAAAAATAATTGTCGAGAGTTAATGGTGGTCTTGGCATAATTATGATATAATATGAGGTAGGAATTAATATTATGAATTTTGGTGAAATTAAATAAGTGATTAAGTGTTGAAATAACATTTTAGAAAGTTTTGGGACTATTTTGTAAATATTGGGAATTATAGTATATGGCCGAGAATTATACATGATTTTATGGGTTTATTAAAGTATTAATTATGATATTAAGTCTTGGTCAATGTGTTGACCAAAAACTTTGGGTTAAAATGATTTATGACATAAAATATTAAGTTTATAAAAGTTTTGGGGTGAATATGTAATTTATGAAAGTATATGTGAAAAGTAGAAGTTAAATGGGGCGGAAATGTAATTTAAGAAAATATATGGGCTACTTCGGCTAATTAAAGAAATAAAATATTTAAACTATAGTTTATAAGTTAATATGTAACTTATATAAAGTTTTGGGGTTTAAAAGTGAATAAGGAAAATATAAGTGAAAACCGAAAACTAAGGGGTCCATTTGTAATTTATAAAAGTTGGTATAATGAGATTGTAATTTACAGAAATTAAGGTGGACATTTGGTAAATTAAAAAGGTAATGTGGAAGATTAATAATTACAAAGGTTAATGTGGGTAATTAGTGAATTATAAAAGTTATAAGGTTATTTGGCAATTTATAGAAGTTAATATAATTGTTTTACAATTTCTGAAATTGATATGGGTATTTAGTAAATTATAAAAGTATATGGTTATTTGGTAAGTTGTAAAAGTTAATGGTTCAAATTATGATTACCGAAAACTATATGTGGTTATTTAATAATTTATTAAGTTGTTGAGTATAAAATATAAATACCGAATTAAAAAGGTTGGTTTTTAATTTAATAAGTGAAGGAAGTAAAACTAGGTATATAATGTATTATGATATATTGAGGAGTATAATATAAAGTTATAAAATAATTTTGGTTATTATAAAAAAAAGACCAAAGGATATAATATAAAGAATAAGTGAAAATAATTATGGATGTATGATTAATGGAATAAAGATATACAGTACGGTGGGAATTCATTATCACATGTGAATATCACATAAAATAACGAACTGTTGAACTACCTAGAGTCACTGTAAAATAACAGGGGGAAATAAAAGAACATACGAAGTTATTATACAACGAGTATAAACATTACAGTGACAGTACTATAATATTTACTGAAAGGTTATATTAATATTACCCGGTATTGCATGTTTAAATAACAGCGTACGGGAAGGAACTACTGAACAGGAACTTGTCAAGCTAGCAGTTACTTGGTGAACGGTATGTTAATTGTGTGGTCTAAATGTCCTAAGGATTATCCTAAGGTCCAGACATTATGTGTTAATTGCTTAAGAGCGATATTTGTGATTTTATGTGAATGATATTGTATACTGTATTGCTCGACTTTGTTGCATTTTATTTATACACGAACGTCTTATGACTGGAAGTTTATACATCTAAACTGGAACAAGACTAACTGACCTAAAGGTATTATTGAACCTAACTGATGGTCAACTATTAAAGTCTTAACTCAAGGATTGGTTATTATGTCACTGACAAAAAGGGCTAACTTATAAAGAGAGGAATCCAGATCGTTTCGACTTTCTGGTTGCGCATTGTGATCACTGCGAGAGACTTCAATGGAGAGTCACTCAAAGGAAATCCATCAGCCACATTCGGGGATGGCGGAAGGCACTGCCGTTGGTGCACAGGTTCGACCGGATCGGTCAATTAACCAGGGCCATAAGGTCAGCTGGTAAACAGTTCCAATGGAACACAAGGGACATTCGTCCATTAATAAGTTATTAAGATTTGACTTAACATGACACTTGAGGTGGAAATTAATTGGAAAAGGTTAAATGATTGGATTAAAGTTAAGGGTCAGGTGGCTAACTAACAAGTACTGTTTGATATGCGTATCTTGTTTGGTGATCGTTATGGATTATTAATTTGTGATTATTGGTTATTGTTATGGATTATTAATGTGTGACTATTGGTTATTTATATGAGTTATTGTTGGGTGGTTGTTGGTGTTGTGTACTATTGTACACTGATATTTACAGGTGAACTGTTATGTGATTGTTAAATGTTTACAGTTATTACTATTATCATTGTAAACCGGTATTTTATGTAATGAACCTAATATCAAGATGGCTAAAGCGACTTAAGGAATCCAAATGATTTAAGACTACATTTAGCATACCAGCATTTCGATTGCTGAGCCCTTCATTGGGCCAAACATTCCAGGTTATTGAAGAAGACTCAAGCCGGAGTGCGGGACACGGGGGTAGTTGTTGTGATTTCAACAACACTTTTGGTTTTATTTTGTATGGTATTAAGAAGGTTGATGTATTTAGTTAGTTGCTCATTTAGTTGGTTTGGTTTGTAATAATTAGTGCTCAGTATCTGTTCATCACAGCGTAAGGGTTGTACTGTTGGAAAGTGTAAGGATGCCTTGTTGCTCACAAGGGTGAGTAACGGCGTGTAACACCGAGGTAGATAGTTTTATTTTCCACTGCGAAATGTTATTTATTATGCTACGACATGCGACGATATTACAGGTTTAGGATTAGGGGTGTTACATAAGGGGAGTTTGAAGTTTAATAAGCTATAAGGTCAGCTATAACATGTAGTAATGTACTATATTGTTACAAATATATAAGGATACATGTATGAGAATAATAAACCTGGATTAAATGGGATGTTATATAAGTTAAATATCATGAGTAGTAAACAAATACCAATTGTTATCTATGATATAAACAAAGTACAGTTTAAACTAAGCCCGAAAATATTTGATAACCCGAGTAATTACGATAACCGATTAAGAGATTAACCTCGGGGTTAATACCGAGAGGGTTAGTAGTTAATAGAATACCGACTTAAACGAATTACATGAATTAATACCTAGTGATATGTTCCAGAGGTACGCACTAGAAGTTACGAGCAGTATGTGCATAAAGGATAAGCGTGATACATCACGCTAGCATTGTTCAGCAGTGAACGGTACGTTATTGTATGGTCCGAGTGTCCATGAGGGCTGTCTCAGCTTCGGATGTTTGTGTGAATGCATGATAAGATGGATATGTGTGATATATTATATGCTTGCGAATTTAACTGCCTGTTATTTCGTGATATTAATTGTGTGCGACGACTTTCGAACTAAGGCAATTTCAATATATAAACTTAGAAGAGTTATGGATAATGGAAAGGAAAATGTCATGTAAAAATGATTAGTGTTATCAATCATATTATGTACACTTGAATGTGGAAGTAACTAGACGTCTAGGCGAACTTAAAGACCTTGAAGGCAATTACATGGAGAACATTACTATTTATAACCTAAGCATAGATCTTAGGTAAAGGTTACGAACCTAATCATATGGTGGAAATAATTGAAGACGAGGAAAATCCAGGGTAGTCACGGACTACTTGTTTGCGCATTGGTGATCACCGGAGAGAGGACGACCGAACCGGGTCCACTCCACATGGAAATTCCAACGAGCCAGATATGATCGTTGGTCAGAGGGCACTGCTGTTGGTGCATGGCTATGGCTACTTGGGACGCCTTCACAAAGGCAAAGAGGAGATGCATGATTCTATGGACTTTTGGTCGAAGGGCATTGTTGTTGGTGCACAAGAGCTACTGCTCTAGAAGATGAAGTACATAATGGGTTGTCCTAACATGACGCCCATCATGATTAAGTAAAAGATTAATTAATGAAAAGATGAGACTTACTAAATAATCTTAGTCATGGAAAAACGAACAAGGGGCCTTGAAGCCCGTGTGATGGGAACCGTGCAGGAGAGAACAACTCTCGAATCATTATCGCAGTCTTTTACGCATTATTGATTACATGCTTGTTGTCTGTGTGTGTTGTTGTTATTGAATGGATTTCTGGTTGCTTTATTTACTGCTTTACATTTATTATAAATGTAAATTGAACAACATGAAATTGGAATTGCGTGTTAACAATTGGGCTAATTAATCTGAGTAGTATAACGGTCCATAAGGATCATATAGTAGTGTGCTTAGCAATTGTGCAGAGCCTTTATAGCCACCAATCATAGATATCTGGTTGAAGATGAACCGGAGCGCGGGATTGTTGGGAATAGTTAGCGCTATACCTGTCTGTAATACCGTAGACTGTGTTTAAACTTCACCCAAATTTTATGGTATTGAATTAGGTAGACAGCTCTTTACTCTTTGGGATTATTGTGTTGCAAACTTCAGATTGTATTATGTCTCTATCATCACTGCGGATTTTTGGATTGTATTGTCGGTAACGCTTCATTACTCACATCAGTGAGAAATGGTAGGTAACACCCGGGTTTTAGTTATGATTGGTTTTATTTTTCCGCTGCTACCCATTAATTACTTTTGTTAGGCGCGCTAGATAATTCGGATTTTGGAGTAGGGGTGTTACAATAAATTCCTTTGATTTACTTCCACTTATACACCAACATCAAGACTTAACTTCGGTTATACATTTGATCTCCAACCTTATATTAATTCCTTCCATCTCATACTTTAGTATATGTTCCATTATACTCAAACACTTTAATTATTTATTTAACTCTAAATCCTTAACCATACCAACTTCTCCAAAACGTCATTAGACCCTAGTCTTAATGTATCCTTGTGAAATTCTCAACCATATACTAAAATCCACTTACAACTCTTATGATTCATGCATTCGCCCATATATATATACAATAATATACTATGTCCACCAAACCTTTCCTAATACTACTATTCAACCCCAAACCACATCTCCTATAACCTTTATTCACTTATTTGATTTTAATCCAAAGTCCACACCAACTCAATAAAATTTCTGAACAACCCCTTATTTAATTCCAGCACCTACCACAACTTTTCCATAATTACAATTCACCCCATAACCTTATGAATCTTACAATTTAATTCTTAATTCATATCATCTCTTAATCTCCAAACTTATTCCACTTTCTACCCAGATTTTTCCTTATCCAAATAGACCCTAAGTTTGTACAAATTCTCCTTTTCGCCATAAATTTTCCATATTTACTAAGTGGCCCCAAAACCATTCTTAAACTTCACCTTTCATAATCTTCCAATTAAATCCCAAATCTCAACCCAAAATTTCCAGAATAAACCCAAGCTGTTCTTCACTCCATTTCCGCACTTATATTTCCATAAATTACACTTTGGCCACATAAGTTTTCTAAAACTTACAATTAACTCCTAAACTTCATTTAACTCCCAATTTCTCATCATTTCCTCCTCAAACTTGGTCAACACTTTGACCCCAACTATATTTGACCATAAATTTTGCATAAATTATGAATTAACCCCAAATCTTTCTTAGAGTTTTCATTCAACTCCTTAAATCACTTAAACTTGCATTTTTGCATTCTTAAACCATTCAAGGCCTAAATCTCAGCCTAATACTCATTTCTTACTCCAAATATCCTTTCATTCACCTTATACAACTGATCCACCACCCTCACAATCCCTTGAACACTGATAATACTCCTAAACATCTTTAAGTCCATTTTAGGCACTTAACCAACTCAAGAAATACCTAAACCTTAGGTAAACATTTTACCAACCTCCTTAGGTGGTTTTTCTCATCCAAATAACCTATTTACACCAGATTTTTATACTATATTGAACATCAATATAGTCCTTAGCATTTAGAGCATTAAAATAGCTTAAAATGCTTATAACATTGGCCTAAACACTTGACCATCATTCCAACCATAAACATAGATTAAATACTCACAAAATGAGATCCAAAATTCAGCCACACTAATACCTAGTCCATAAGTTTTTGGTATTTACACAATACCCACATAAACTTCACAAACTTGACATTTCAAGTCATAAATCACTAGTCATCACCACCAAAATCATTCACACATTTTCATATAATTTCCTAGGTAAAAAATGACCATTTTCCTCACATTGTTCTCGGCCCCTAATTGCTCTCAACATAGAACAACTTTAAAGCACAAATTTAAGCATTAAGGTATATTGGTTACCTTGAACTCCCAAGGCAATTATTCTCCAATATGCTCTCATCCCCATATTAAAAATAGGAAGAATTTTCAATTCTCTATGCTCATTCAAGGGTTTGACACAAGGTTTAAGCACTAGATTTAGGTTAGAACTTACCCTTGATTTAGTGTAGATTTTTACCCTTGTTTTCTCTTTGATTCTCGGCCAACTTGAGGATTGGTGTGTGCTTCACTTTTGTGTGAACAAAGAAGAATAAAATGAGTATAAAGATATAGTATTCTTGGCCCTTTAATGAACATAGAAGAAGTAAAAGCTTAGAGCATGTTTTTACCTTGAACTTGTAGAAACTTGTAGTTTCTTTTGGATCTTGATGGAACAATGATTTTTCTATGATATTATTGAAAGAAAGATGTAAAAACAAGCTGAGGTTCTCAGTTTTAATTAACCTAAGGGAGATGAAGTGCTTAAAGCACATTTGTGTACCTTAAGGATGAAGAACTCTAGCTTGGCTCCATGTCCTTTAAATTTCCAATTTTTTCTCCTTCAAAAACTAAAGATTTTTCCTTGTTTTTGACAAACAAAATGTAGATCCTTGCTTACCTTGGACTAAGGATGAAGAAAGGTCAAGGAATCAGGAAAAGGAATCAGGTGAAATGAGAGTGTGGAAATCAATTCACCATCTTTGGAGCTTGAAGAACTTAAGAGAAGATGAAGAAAAATGGAGGGAGGATAAGAAGAAGGATCTCGACAAGGAGGAGAGGAGAGAAGTGAGAGGTTTTTCTAGTTTTGTCTTAATGATGAAGGTGAGTCAAGTGAGGAATAGTATGTTAAGTGAAGATATTTGTAATGTTCAAAACTAATATGACTTCTCTCTTGTGACTCATCCTTTCCTCTTCAAATTTCCGGCTCTCCTTTGTACATTAGGGGTATTTTAGTCATTGTGTGTCATTATAACATTATAAGTCTAATGTTGTACATTTTGAACTTAGTTTATGTGTTAGATTGTAACACATGTTGTTCTAAGGTGTATTTATAAGTGGTTATTGCACTTATAAATTGTTTTGACTATATGAATTGAAATACCCCAAACTTACTAAAACATGGATTAAACATCTAATCACATTAATTAAGGCCTAAACATGCCTTAAAAGTCAACTAAGAACAACAGTGGTCAACACAAAACAAGATGTTACACCCTTTGACTGTTTAGGGTAAATAAATACCCAAATGAACTTCTTAGGACCTAAAAATTTGTCCTAAGTATATTAACACATTACTAAACATATTACAATTGTTGGGCAACACTCAACACAAAGAACAAGCACTTTCATGCTTCAAGGTCAAGAAGGGCAAAAATGTGCTCTAAGAAACTTAAAGGTCTAATGACCTCTAAATGATATAAAATTGGATACCATGATCAAATATCATGTAAGGAACACAACAAAACCGTTGTCAAAGAAAACAGAGCTCAGAAACACCTTGCGACACAAAATGTGCACTAAAACTCCTTAAAGCACGTTTTTGTGTAATTGCCTTCTAAATTGGTTTTAAATGGGCGAAAGGTTATAATTACCTTTAAATATGATAATATATCATATTATATCATGTTAGGAATTTAATTCCAGAAATTTACAAATTTTTACAAATTTAATATTAAAATATTAATAAAACCCTAAAAGGGGGCCCGCTTGAGTCAATATTGACTAAGAATGGTCAAGAGATCAAAGTTTGACCCCTTGGACCTCATGGATTTGACAGTCACGGGATGGGGGAGTTTAAATTCGTCACTTTCCACACAAGGGACCAACTCCAACACATTTCCATGATTTAAGGGACCACTTTTACCTTTACAATACAATAATGTAATTATTCAACTTTGGCTCCTTATTTGAATGATTCAGCCTTCAAAAAACGTGGGAGGCTCCACTTGACAGGCTCCATCCCCTCCAATAATGGATGCCAATCTGCTTTGATGAGTCATCAAACACCAAAGACAATAAACAAAGCAAAAAAAAGGGTTTTAAGGCAAATTTGACCTAATCTCTCATTTTCCTTGCTTCCCAGCCGAGACAAGGCCTCCTCATCCTCCCTTTGGATTCTCCAAAAACATGGGTAAGTCACCAAGAATAGAGAAGAACACCTTGCTACCTAGGTAAGCTTAATTAGTCATTTTATGTTCAATTTCTTCACAAATCTTTCCTCTTTCGGTGGATATAAGCATCAACCACTTCCATCCATGGATCTAGGTTGTTTTGGAGGTTAAATGAAGGAGGAATCTCGGCCTTAACAAGGGAAGAAGGTGGAGAAAGCTAATCTTGTTCTTAAGGTACAAAAATGTGCTTAAGCTCATATTTGATTCCCTTCAAATTTGGCTGTGAAACTTTGTTCCTAGCCTTATTATCTTCATCTTAACATACTTATTCAGTTGGTACATCAAGAGCTTCGAGGTATAGCCAGATCCAAGCCAAAAACACCATTTTAGGCACTTTAAACAAGGTAAAAAATTAGCCATCTTCTAATCTGAGTTATACCGGTTTTAAGCCTTGGTTTAGTAGCTCTTTTGATGCTCTTACTCTTCTGTAAAAACAGGCCGAAGAGTACTTGTCCTTGCCTTGTTGTTCTAAGGTAAATCTTACCTTGAAATATACATTAAAACACTTCTTATGGTTAGATCTTGCTTGGAGACTAACTATGTCTTATTTTCTGTTTGAAAACATGTAAAAGAAGCTTTGGAAAAATAATCCTAAGCTGGCCGAAATCAAATAAGGCCTAAACTAGGCAAAAACAAGGTATAAATCACTTAAACCTTCACTTGGTATATTAATATGTAGTTATACATATGTGTATAATTTGTGCCGTGAGTGAACAAGGTTTTTAAGGTCTTATTTTGACCTTAGGTGATTAATAAATGGTTTAGTAAATTTTCTAACTAATTAAACAAGCATAATTGTCAAATTTAAGACATTATGTGGAAAATTGGTAAATAAGGAAAATATATGGTGAGGGCCGAAAGTTTAATGCATTTTTGGACATTTATGTGTAATTTATTTGTAAGCCAATGTTTGTAATAAGGCCATGTACTTTAGGCCATTTTATTTATGCATTTATAAGGTTTTATTTAAGTTTAGGTGGTATATATGCATTACCGCATATTATAAGGGGTTAAAGTGTAATTAAATTAAATTTGGGGGCTTTAAAATAATAAGGCCGAAAATTAGAGGTTAAAAGGATTTAAAATAAAGTTTATAAGATTTTATAAAGTTTTGGGGGTTAAATGGTAATTTCTAGAAAGTATGGGTAAACTGTAAATTAATTTACGGAAATAATGGTCAAGGAAATATTAAGGAGGTCAACCTTGACTATATGGTAGGTTTTGACCAAATTAAATAAGTTAGATAGCTTATTTAAGGTTTTATAATAAGATAAGTATTTTATTGTAACAATTTTATAACATAAGTGGTAAATATGTTATTACCGAAAATTAAGGGTGTAAAATGGTATTATAAACACCCATGGGCTATTAGGAATTTTTAGGAATTTATGGGTTGTTTTGGAATTAAGATAAACTATATATGATAAATATAGTATTATGTCATTATGACACTTTGGAGAAATATAGGTGGTGGAATTATAAATACCAAAAGTATATGGGTTAGTAAGGATATTTATAACCCTTTGGTGAAATTTGGAGATTTTTAGAATTATATAAGAGTATTTATTAAGATATGTGTATAATATATGGTTTTAATGATATGGTAAAACTATATGTTATAAATAGGGCCAAATGGCAATTATAGAATAGCACAAGGGCTGTTCGGAATTTACAAAAAATAACCATAGGTTATACTCTTTTATAAGTTAGAAATGTTATATTAAATGGTATATATAACATGGTAAAAAGAAAGGGTGATTTGTAAATAAAGGAAACTATGGTTTATGGGAAAAGAATAGGTTAATATATATGCCTATGCGGCAATATAAAATAGTTTTGTAAAAAAACTATAAGTTATATATTTAAGGGGATTAAAATATCATATCAAATGATATTAGTGTATGGTATAACATTACATAATGTTATGTGGTCAAAAAAGGAATTTAAATAAATTCAAGGGCTATACCGAATTAATAAGAGTTGGAAAATGAATTTTAGACTATGGTCTACTATGTTATAAATGTTATGACAATTATATGGTATTAAGGTGGTTTAATGGAATTAATATAAGGAAGGATATTCACATTAAAGAGTGTTACAAACTATAAATAAATGGGATTTATAAACTAAGGTATTTGTGGAATAAACCTTGGGAGTTGTAAGGGTACAACATAAAATGTTACATAATATCAGGATAATAATCTTAAAATAAGTTGTATGATATAATACAACTAATGGGAATAATCATCTAATAAAAAGATGATAAAAAGTAACAAAATATAAGAGTTTATTAAACTCAGGGAATTACCTACGTGGTAAATATACATACACAAGGATAATGTATATAAGGGGATATATATTTGGTTGGAAACCATATGATTTAATGGTGGTGGTTATTTTTTAAAAAAATAGTTACGAACTATAAGCTATGAGTTTTGGATGCAATATTATTTACTAAAGATAAATGGATTATACAATACGTGTATTAATGGATGGTGGGAGAATGATACAATATAATAAATGATACAATAAGGAAAAAAGTATAATATAAATAATCATGCATGCATACATGCAACTATAGGTTAAGTACCTATATTTATTGGTGGGTAAGATTTAAGAAATATAACGAGTTAAACTTAACAGTTGAAATATTATGACGTACGAGTTTTAAGTAACAAAGCCGACTGTTTTAGAGAAACCCGTAACAAACAACTGTAGAAAACAGGGATGAACTGTCGGGGTTACTTGTTATTCGGAAATACCGGGTGTAGTTAGTCATGGAGACTGACTTATAGTTTTAATACCGTTTAGATCATACTTCAGACAAGGACGCTTGACGAGCTAGTGGACTACACTGCGCATCCTAGGTCTTGGTGAACGGTATGTAAAGGGGTTTGATCCGAGTTGTCCTAAGGAAGCTCCTTGGGCTCAGATTTGGTTGATATAACTTGTGTGTTATGTGTGTGGTTACATGTATGTGATTTAGTGTTACTGCATTATTTATTTATGCACGAGCGTCCTACGGGACTAACACTACTTTGACTATAGATCGACTTATATAAACATACATATACGTTATTGTGATGACATGACGGTTACATGATATAATACCATAGTATTAATATTGAGTATAAGGTGACCTAAGTAAAACACTTAGGTATGAGTCACGACATTGTCGGTCTCTAGAGCATGGATCTCGAACATGAATATAACCTAGATTACTTCTAGGTACGCGTGAGACCCATTGGCCAGCTAACTAATAATTATATTCTCCATAAGACTAAGAGCATATCTTAAACATTATGAGAGAGAGATGGTATGAGTTGAGGTGAGGAATCCCGGTAGTTTACGAACTACTTGGTTGCGCATTTGTGATCACTGAGGGGTTTCCTAATTGGATTCCGCTCCAGGTTATATCCAACGAGCCCAAATTGGATCGTGGATCAGGTGGCTATGGCCTTTTTATGGACGTCTTACGAGACATAAGTGAGTCAGGGGCCTCCGGACCTCTGGCGAAATGAGCACCTTTGTGTGTACGGGAGGACTACTGTCCATGGTGAGGTTATCGGGTTGTCCTAACATGACGCCCAACCGATATTAATAATTAAACATGGTTGGATGGAGCCTACAAGGCTAAGGTAGATTAAATATAAAAACTGTACGCCACGGCGAATGTACATTGTACATAATTAACGATGGAAACTGTACGCTACGGCGAATGTACATTGTACATATGGATGGGGCTTGAAAGCCAAACTAAAATAAATTGACAATGGATGGTGAACGCTACGGTGATTGTACATTGTACAATATATTGTTAATACTCGATACGTTCGATATACAAATGTTGTTTGAAATATTCTATGACGGTTTGGATTGAATTGATGGTTAAATGTTTATGAATATTTGGATGGATGATTATGTATATTATACATTTATATTACAGTACTGATTATAACTGTAAAATGGTAAAGCATGAAACCAATCTAATAATAAGATGGTTAAAATGACAAGTGACCATTAGGGTCCAGGCCCGACATACTCAGCGTCTATCGCTGATACTACACCATTTCAGGTTGTTGATCATTGTCGAAGCCAAAGAGTAGGAACAGGGTAATTGGAGTTTTACTTTTGCTACCACACATGGAGATGTTGTATAGCAATGTAGATGGTGAATTGTATTATGGTAAAGTTGTGTATATTCAGGTTTGGGTAGATGCTCACTTGTCGATGTTTATGATTTATGGACTTAGTATGATGTATAGGAGTTTCTCGTTATCACGGCGGTTAGCAATTTGTTTATGTTGGAAGTTGGATGTAGTTTGGCTTCGTTGCTCGCATGGGCGAGTAATGGCCGGTGACACCCGAGTGAGTTTTGTAATTGTTATTTATTTTCCGCTGCGAGACGTTTTATTTATTGCTACGTGAGGGATTATATCGTGATTATGGAGAGGGGTGTTACATGAATAGTGTTATATAGTTTTATCACATTGTTTGTAATCTTTGTTCATGAATTAATGTATGACATTATTCATTGACTTTAGGAGTTAGTCTCTCCTTTATAATACTACTATGTAGTCCATTAATCATTGTAAGGTCTAATGACCTTCTTGGACTTTGTATATTAATTATACAATGTGTTTGGAGTTTACATGATTCCTTAATTCATTAAGGTTCATTAGTTTTCCTAATCTCATGATTAACCTTTAATTAGGTTTATAAACCTTAGGGGTATTTCATTGGTGGTGTTCTTGCCAACAACTCAGTGAGCGTATGGCTGGGATACATGAAAAATTGATCGAGGAGGGCTTCGACTTTGTAGATGTCTGGGGTCTCCAATTCCATCTTTGTGCAACTTTGAAATTTAGATGGATGATGATGACGAAGTTTCCCCATGGTGTCATCGTCTTCACCTCTCGTCCCTCCTCATCTATCGATGGCTCCAATCGACATGCATGACTCATAGTAATCACAATCCCTTACTCTTCGCTACCCTGTCGATCACATAATCAATTCTGTTGTCTCCATTTTCATTTTGTACCACCCTCAACCTAGAACGCTTTTTTGCTTGCCAGTTATGAGGTCAGAGATTACTTTGTGGTTTGAGGCTTTATCGTGGTTGGGATCTGCAAAAAGTTAGTATATGGGCTAGGAGTTGAGCGTTGTAGGTTCATCAAGCAGAGGGGTTGTATCTTCCCAATTGGTGCATGCTTCACTGATTTCGCCAAGCCTTGGGAACGGTTGTTGATCTCCTTTTCTCAGGGAGATTCTGCAGGTTTTCTTGCATAATCCAACTCAAATTGGTGCCCCTCTCCCTCACGCTCCACCCATCCTTTGTGAGAATTATTTTCGAATTGGCAGGAAAGAGCGGAATGGAAGGAAATCATGTCTGGTGATGATGATGAATGATGATGGAGCAGATGTTGGCGTTGCTTTTTGATGATGGAAGGAAGTTGTCGTTTAGTTAATTATGGTTTACTTAGTCATTTTGTGTTTAGTTGTTAGTAGTTTTTTAGGATTAATCATAGCTTTGTAGTATTTTGGTAGCAGTGGGTTAAGTCTTGAGTCAGGATTATGGTTGACATGACCAATTGTTTCTAGTAGTATTCAAGTGGATTTAGGATCTTGGACATAGAATTTTGGTTGGTTGTTCATATGGTGTTTAGGATTTGTAATGACCACTTGATGAAGGTGGCTTTGGGATGTAGAAATTTGGGTTAAACAATTATATTTTGCTCCAGGGTTATAATATCGGCTAATATGTGTTTTTTTTAAATACAACATCCCTATTATTTCATTTTGAAACCTTATTGCTTCATCACTCTTATAATGGGCCATTTTAAGGGGAATTATTTTTCAGATAATTTTTCTAAATCGTTATTTTCGATATGTTTTAGTGAGAAGTAGTGGAGAAGGCAACCTGTCAACCAAGGTTGGCCGTGCACACCACACCACCTCATGTACATTCTTGGCACCCTGCTGTTCCCTTTGGCGTACAGTTTAGAGATAGTTGACGGCTTGACGCGCCTCGAAGAATTATATATCAGCATTCAAAAAAGAAAATTTTACTCTCCGTTTTATTTTATTATTTTCTCCAACCTTTTTTCTTTTGTTTTCGGGAGAGGAAGTGCACCATCGATTTCTTCCGTCTCTGTGCTTGCTTGCGTCGGTAGCCAACTGTCAAAAGCCATTATCTATTATACCAAAGTTTCCTCTCTACTCAGAAAATCTCTATCTCTCTCCTTTCTTCGTTGATCCAAATCAGAAGATAGCCAAGAAAGAAGAACCCCAAATCGCTCCCCAAATCTCTCATTTCTCATCTTCCTGAAGTTTTTATTCAGTTTTCTTAACCTAGAATTGCTTGAATCTAGGTTTTGCTTTGAACTCGCGGTGTCGACTGTTTCGCCGTCTGTCGATCCTCCCCACCATGAATCCAGAATAGTAAGCAGTCTTTTCCTCTTCTCTGCTCGTTCAATACCACTTGACACAAGTATGGTGCGGTTGTTAATAGCTTCGATCCCTGAGATTGTCTAGGGCTGTTCGTTAATTTTCTTTCACCTCTGTTGTGTTTGCTTGATGGTGCGTCCCCGGTTAGGTTTCTTTCTTATTTTGTCTTGTTGCAATCTGATTTTGGTTTTTTCATACGATTAAAAGAAGTCCCTTTTTCTTTGTCTCATCAAGTTGTGCAGGGTTTTTATACTATAACGTGGTCTGTAAAAAACGTTATCTTTTTCCTATTTTCTAATCAAACGTTGGCTTGAAATCTGAAGTGCTCAGTTGCCTGAGTTAAGCTTTAAATCTCTGATTGACTTTTGAACGGTTGACCTACAAATCTATTTTTAGCATAATTAGTTTATGCTGATTTGAGTTTATGGTGGGAATCGGCAGATTTTGTTTGTATTCGTCTGTGGTTTCTCGGCACTTGCTTAGTATCAGGAGATAAGCTGAATAATTCTGTGACAAGTCGGTCGTTCGAATCTCTTACGTGATTGATCATTCTGGTTAAGTCTGGGGCTCCTCCTACTAGCATTACGAATCTATGATGCGGTGTGACATGTAAATTCGAATAAGGATGCAGTTGTTGCTAGAAACTGGCGTCCTGTTCTGGAAACAAAAATATTGAGGCCTGTTATCTATCTTTCAGTGATTACCTTTTCAAGCTCTTGCTCATTGGGGATTCTGGTGTTGGAAAATCTTGTCTTCTCTTGAGATTTGCGGTAAAGTTTTCAGCCACATGTTGTCCACTTTTCTTCTAATTTATGCATTTTTTTAGTGCTCTGTGACTCACTTTTGCCCCTCTTTTGACTCAATATTGCTTTTATGTTTTCTGTTGAACGCAGGATGACTCTTATGTTGAGAGTTATATTAGTACTATCGGGGTTGACTTTGTAAGTGCCAGTATTATGTCTGAGACATCTTAAATTTGTTTGATTTCTTAATTGAAATGGAACATATTGCAGAAAGCTTGATGGAAACTTTTTTGTCTAAGATCCATCCTTTTCTGTGCTAATTTAAAAAAAGTACATTTTGCAGAAAATACGCACTGTAGAGCAGGATGGAAAAACAATCAAACTTCAAATCGTATGTTCAAGGAGACCGGACTTTCTAATAACTTTCTAAGCTTCTGTTAGTTATGAGCTGAGCTGATAAGAGATTCTTTTGTTCTACACAGTGGGATACTGCTGGCCAGGAACGTTTCAGAACCATTACAAGCAGCTACTACCGTGGTGCTCATGGAATCATTGTGAGTTTTGGTGAAGTTGCGATAATTATAGTGTGAAGGGAACAAATTTAATGATGTTCATTCCCCAAGGCTTGCTTATGTTTGTGTTGCTAATTGGTAATTTCATGATATATCTCCCAGATTGTGTATGATGTCACAGACCAACAGAGTTTTGACAATGTCAAGCAGTGGCTGAATGAGATTGACCGATATGCAAGTGACAGTGTTGTCAAGCTATTGGTTGGAAACAAAAGTGATCTGACCAGCAACAAAGTGGTTTCAACTGAGACTGCACAGGCATGGCTATTTCTGACATTCTTCCATATCTTTTTCTATGATTCTGATGATGCAACCATTTGAGAGGTCTATGAACTATGTGTTTACAAGAGACAAGTCCCTAGTGGTCTTTGTTCAAGTTATCTCACATATCTTACAGGCTTTCGCTGATGAGATTGGGATTCCTTTCTTGGAAACTAGTGCTAAGAATTCAACCAATGTAGAGCAGGCATTCATGACAATGGCTGCTGAGATCAAGAAACGGTTAGTGATTCATCTCAACTTTTTCAAGTTGTGCCTATAGCTGTGAATATAAGATCCTTATTTAAAAGCCTCTGCTATCCGCTAGTGCTTGAAGGTTATTAACCACTCACTAGTTTTGAAATGCTTCTTTAAGACTGCTGATATACACATAGTTGTGTGTTCACCCGAGCATTTAAGGATTTTCATATTCAGTTTGATTGCTAGTTGGCTCCGTTCTTGAATCTTGACTTGCTATGAAATTTTATAGGCATGGTTGAACATGCCTGATCATATGCATAAAAGGCAATGTGAATGAATATACAATACAGTCTGTCCTTGAACTCCCTGGGAGATTTGAAGGATTGGTCAAGATTCAAGATGGCTCTAGTACAGCTATTCTTGTTACTTAGAGTTCAGCCTCAGTTCACTTATTTTTGGTGCTCATCATCTAATTCTATTTTTGATGAATGCTTAGACCGTGTTCTCTTTGTTCTTTTTATCTGTAAAAAGGAGACCTTGCTTTTTGGCCTTGTCTTGGGTTTCCTTTTTTTTTTATAATTAGAATTTTTTAAACCACCAGAATTATAAGTTTGCCAATGCTGATTTGCTTTGGACCCTCTGCCTTGCCTCATTAAAACCTCCATAGATAAAACCCTGTGGGAAAATATTTATGGAGGAAAAAGAGTACAAGGGCTTAAATACAATCCTACTACAAAAGCCAAAAATCTTCTAGCAGATTAACTGAGCTAATAAACCTTCACATGGCATTGGGAACTCTTTCCACCAGCATTTGGTCCACCTCTACACCCCTAGTTTGACCCTTCTAACTATCACTACTACACCTCATGCATCCTCAGTCCTCACCCCTGAGCACCAAATTGTTTCCACTACTCCGCACGTGCCAGGCTCCATAGAAAAACGTTTGTCTCCATACCTTCCTTGCATTTGTTAGAAACAGAGGTATAAATTCTCTTGCTATGTTTTAGTAATGAGATATTTGTAGGTAGCGATCCATCTGTCACAGTTTGTCATTCTGTATGATATAAATGCATATCTGGTAAAGTTTTACTGTTCTGTTTTTTGCATTAGGGTGGCGAGCCAACCAACTGCGAATGCTGCTAGACCCTCAACAGTGCCACTTCAGGGCCAGCCTGTGGGTTCAAAGTCCTCATGCTGCTCTTAATATTTGCCTGGTTTCTCACTGCTTCTGATCCATGGAACACATCTGTGTTGGATTCTCTGTAGAAGCTTGATTTAGCTACGGTGGTCGTCATGATTTTATTACTGAACTGCTGCAAGCTTGTATATTAAAACCAATATGTTATGCATAACAATGTATGAAGTGTCAGTCTTTCTTCAAATGTGTAGGGAGTTTCTAATGTTTCTGTTATGTGTTGATTGTTGCACGATGAAGTGGAATTTCAATTTGCATTACATGTTTAACTATCTTCTATTGTCAATTTAACTTTTTTCATATACACAAATCATATAACTGTATAAGTGCCCTTATATTTCGATCAAGTATAAAATTTTCACGTGACATATTAAAAGCGCTCATTAATAGTAAATCCTTTCAGTAAGTTGAGGATATTTGCTTAATTGTTCTGATAAAAACTGTTGAATTGAAAATGATTGGTCAGCGAATTTGTAGTGTTGCTAACTGCGAGATGTAGTGAAGCTATGACTCAATGTCAAATAACTGTTTTGTTATAAAGTATAGCATTGATGCTTTCTTGACTTGAGCCACCTTTTTGTTTCGAACTTATGAATCCTGTCATTCTCTTCACATATTGACGACTTGTACTATTATTAGGTAGAATGACTAACATAGACCTAACTGAGTATCCAAAATTCGAAATAATTGAATATTTTTTTGGAATTTTAACTGAATTTTGAAACCAAAATAAAAATTTAGGTTATTCGAATACCCAAATTATAATTTGGTTTGTATTTCATTTTTGATTCTGTCTTCAATTTTTTTTTACAAAAAAAAAACTTCCTTTTTTTAGTCTTTAGGGAAAGTGGGGAGGGAAGCGACACACCCTATACTGAAAACAAAAATCCGGTTTTCTGTTTCTTTCCTAAATTTTGGCCAATTGAAATTCAAACTAACTGAAATTTGGATTTCAGTTCGGATGTTGGTTTTTCACTCAAAAATTTGAATTTTGGATAATTTGGATATCGGTTAATTAAGTTTTTATCAAAACTTGAATAATTCGGTTTTTAACCGAAATACCTGAATTATCCAAATGCTCACCCCTAATCTCAGCTATGCCTGACTTATAATTGGTGGCGTGGACAAGCCTTGAAGCAGTCTGCTGGGTGGAATCGATGGGCGGACTGGAAAACTGTGGTTCTTCGTTTTGCGCACAGGACTGCTATGGATCAAGTATTCTTTGTTTGTCATGGACAAGCGTCGAAGCATTCCTCATTTAGCAGTTCGCGTGCTGCGGATGCAGACTGGTGGAAAGCAGTTCGTATTGTAGACCAAGCTCAGCTAGACGAAAGTGATCCTTTTGGATCAACTATTCATTCTTTTAAAAGGAAATTTATTTTGGCTCTTTGACCACCTGTTACATGTGATGAGTTCTTATTAATTATACTAAACGACTTGATTGTTCACTTATTCACGTTGTACTATATATAATTATTAACATTCTAGAATAACTTATAAGCAACCAAGAAGGATTTTGAAAGGATTCATGTGAAGTTTGAAGCTGTTAAAGAGATCTTTATCTTCCGAAAGACTCGCTTCAGGAACCCGTTATCCTTTGCTCTGGTAGAGTTTGAGAACTAAAACCAGGTTGATGAAGCAGCTAAAGCTCTCCACGGTAGATGGTTCATGCAGAACCGGCTATTTACTGGGAGAGCTAAGTATTCTCGAAGGCCTTTTGAGTTGGCGAGGGCAAAAAAAGTTGACGATGCTGGTCAGGGCAGGGGTCAGTTTGGTTGTGACTCTCTAGTTCCTTGAGGAAGGCAATGAAAGGGCAAGTTGGAAGATGCGCAGAAGGGTAATATAGCGAGTGTGGGTAGGCCGTGCCCTGGAGTCAAATCGAATGATATTTTCAGCCCTGGCAAAACACAAGTCCCTTAATTCGTTAGGGAATTGGATGTCTCGTTGTTGTTGGCTGCTCTGAGATTCAGATTGAGCGCATGGAAAGTGGGGCAAAAAATTCCAGCCGACACCAAACATTTCAAATTTGCTTAGGAATTGTTGCAATTCCTATGACACTATCGGGCGATGGCCAACGAGGTAGGCAATAGTGGAGAGGTATGTGTTGCTAGCTACCGAGGAGGCGTTTCAGAGGATCAAAAAGGTAGTAGTGCTATTGGTCGGGAGGGGGAAGGAAGCTCGGGATGTGTAGTGCCGAATTCGTGTTGCAGTGTAAATTCCCAGATGGTCCCCTATGGTATAATCTGGTGGGTGTGCCTACGTATGACCATGCTACCTGGGGATTGGGCTCTGGGTGTGGAGGAGATTGGCATAGTTCACCCTTCCCTCTGGTAATTTTGGGCAATTTATGGGAGGAAGCGGGTGCGTCAACTGTCCTCCAAATTGCCAGAATGCTCCCGGTGCCTCGGTTCAGAATCTTACGACAGGTGATAAGTTTGTCTAATGTTCGTAACCGGTCTCTATTCGTGAGCCATCCGCTAGGGTAGGGTGTCTCTTGACTCGTAGTTGAAGAGATTCTTAGCAATGATTGGGTGGTGGTCGAAGACGCTGGTAGACGCTGTCTTTTCTACTATGGTTATAGTATAACATAAAAACTGTCACTATTGTACATAAAAGTTGTCACTTATTGCTATCATTTGTTAAAGACCCTTAACGCAAACTCAGGGGAAGTCCTACTTAGGGGGAATCTCTCAATCTTTTTAATTGCCACGAGACTTCGTCTAGTTTTTTTAAAAAGATACGATGCACCCCACATCAACAGTGTGTGGCTAGTATTCCAATTGACTGCATACAATCTACAGACATTCATGTCCAAGTGTTTAAAGATTTCTCAGACCTATTGATGTTCAAAACTGAAAGAAGATGCGAATCGAAACTGGAGATGGAGAAGTGCCTAGCTCTCCATCTCCATCCCATCCATAAGTCATGAAACTCGTCAACCGGGCGATCTGGTACCACTTTATCTTCATATAGTCCCTCATGCCACCATAAAATTGACTAAGTTTCTTCTTCTCCTCCTCATATAACTATTCTAGAAAACCGTTTTATTCATTCAAGGTCATGAAGTGGGCCAGTAATTCGTTAATCGCCTTCGGACTCTACTTCGTGGCAGCCTCACTTAACTTTTTAGCCAATTTCTTCAACCTCTCTGTTTCTGAGTTCTCATTCATCCTTTCATCTGTACCTGCCTCTGTCTCTTTTGTATCATGCTTTTCTTTTTCTGTATCAGTGGAGGAATCATCATGATCGTCGGTACTTTCATCTTCAACAGAGGTAGCAACTGTCTTAGCGAATGAAAATTTCTTCTCATCAGGTACGTATTATTATAAGTACTTTTGTGTTTGAATTGGTAATTTAACTATTTGTGTACTTAATTGCTTTTATAATTCTAGCGTGCAGCTTGTTGATTTCTTCTCAATACAATGACATACTTATTCACAAGCCGATCTCAAGTTTGTCAAGGAGCACACATGTGTTGAAAGCACTAAATTGATCAGTAGAAGTCATGAGTTGAAGCTATCTTTTCTTTTTTCAAATGGTTGTATTGTTATGAACTTGAACCATTTTTAGTAGTTTGGTTAACTAGTTACAAATGTTGTAGTTGATTGGTACTACACTTAAGCTTGTGTGCTGATATAATGCAAACAAAGTACTACTGTTGCATATCTGTTAAAATTCACCATTTTGGTTGATCTGGTATATATAATGCAAACAAGTTGTGAATGGCAATTTGTGTTATGCGCAGAGTAATAAATTGTATAAAAATAAAAATATAAAAAAGGACCATATAAGAAACGCTTATATGTAGAAGCGTTCTTATCTCTCGCGCCAAATATCATAAGGAACGTTTATATTAAACAAGCGTTTTTTATGTTCACACATAAAGAACGCTTCAAGATGAAAGCGTTCTTTATGCCGCGTAGATTCCCGCCGCCTTACACACCTTAAAAAACGCTTTAGCAATAAGAGTTCTTTTAAATTTATGTATAAAAAACACTTACAACACATTTTTTAAGAGGTTCGACCATTTGCATCGCTGGTATAAAAAACGTTTAAAACATTCCATAAGGCAAATATAAACGTTGTTATTTTTTTTTTCCAGCAGTGTGTCCTATAGGAAGGATAATGGTCTGGAATATTGCTTCAAAATGGCACGGACCATTTCGAATGCTTTGGTTGAAAGTCGTAGCCATGATAGTTTAGAGCTTGGACAGTCCCAAAAAGAATCGGTGGAGGAAGAAGAGGATGTGGAAGACCTTAGGAGCTTATTTGATGAGCCAGAGTTTCCCCTAGGTTTCGAGCCGATAGGAGTTAGAGATTATGCGGATCAGGACCCAGAGGAAGCCTTTGTTCAGGAAGAAGCAAGACAAACACTTCTACTGGCAAAGGAGCTTGGGTGTTCCATTTCCTACGAAAGACTAGCGCTTAAGAACCTTGAAGATATCATTAGGGGGTCGAACAAGAGATCCCCTTATTATTCCCGTAAATCTGAGGAAAGATCCAGAGTTAATGATGTAACACAGAAGATAACCTAAACTAAGCCTACTATCAGGAAAGAGCAGCATTTTAAGAAATCTGTTATGGGTTTCAGCAAATTCTTGCGCGTTAGTAAATTCTCGTGTAAGGGCAAGACCGTAGGAAGGACGAATAGTTGAGGGGAGAATCATGTTTGCAGGGCTTGAAAGGTTCTTTCGGATAGGATTGAAGGTTGGTTGTCAGTTTTTTGTTTTTTAGAGCTAACTCCCGCTATTTTACCACATCTGTGGATTACTTGGCCTAGTGCCTCTAATTATAAAAGAAAAAAATCACACAAAAGGAACATTCATTATTTTGTTTTTATTACTAATTTTCTACCTCAATAAAAAGAAGAAATTAAAGATAATTAAAAGAAATATGTACATCCTAACAATTTTTAAGCGGCTTTATTTCTTTTTGTGGTTATATATTAGAAACTAGTTTCTATAAAAATAATTTATCAATTTTTTTTAAAACAAAATCTTAACTATACCTAAATGTAACCGAAGATGACCATATTATTTGTACATATATTAGGGGGCGTTCACTTCAAGGTAATGAGTAATGGGAAACAAAATCATTCTCTTGTGGTCATTTGTTTCACGTTTTTAAAAATTCTATTTCTTCCACTTTCAGTTTTAAAAACTCTCACATCCCTCTAGAGCGATTCCCCCCACAATGCTAGGGAATGCTATTCCCTTTTTTTTTCTGTCTTTCATCTATCCATGCTTAATTTGGACAAATATTAATATATTTATTTTCTAATATATGTAAATCTTTATATATATATTATTTAAAGATATTAATATATATTTTATAATATTAAAATATATCATTTATAATTTAAATAAGTTTTAATATATATATAAGAATACTATACTTTATATAAATATAAATATGAATATATATTATATATAATTTATATAAATACTATATATCATTTATAATTTAAAAATTATTGTATATTTATTTAATATTAATATTATTTAATGTATGTATTAGTATTAAAAACTATTTAAAATTTAATTATTTATATATATTATCCATAATTTATATATATGTTAAGATATATCATTTATAATTTAAGTAAATATTATATATATATACTATATAATTTATATAATTGTAAATATACATTAATATACATAAAATTATTATTTATAGTTTAAATATAATTTATATAATTATGAATATATTTATATATTGTATATAATTAAATAATTATGAATATTTATTATATACATTATTTAAATACATACTATGTAAGTTTTAATTCAATATATATAAATTAAATAACAACAAAAGGAATCATTAGGAATTGTATTAATCAAATGAAAGGCACTTACCCTTATGGTACCACATTTGAACACAGCCAAAAATTTGTCGAATTAGTAGTGTTTAAATCCGATTTTTTTTTTGGGAAAATTACATCGCCCACCCATGACGTTTGGCGAAATTACACAACCCACCCACGAGGTTTCAAAAATTACTTTGCCCACCCATGTGGTTTCCACAATTTTACATCCAGCAACTTTTCTAATATTTGACCAACTTAAAAGATGGTTAAATGATATCCAAATTTGATGAAACTTTACATGAACAATATTAAAGTGTTATATTTTGGTAAAACGTGAAATCCAACGTTTTTTAAGCTCATATATGTTCTGTGGGACTCGATGAACGTGTCTCATGTTTCATTGGGTCCCACAGGTCATATATGACCTTAAAAAACTTTGGATTTGACATTGAACAAAAATATAACACCTTAGCATCGTCCATGTAAAGTTTCATCAAATTTGAATATCATTTAACCATCTTTTAAGTTGATCAAATATTAGAAAAGTTGCTGGATGTAAAATTGTGGAAACCACATGGGTGGGCAAAGTAATTTTTAAAACCTCGTGGGTGGGCTGTGTAATTTCGTCAAACGTCATGGGTGGACGATGTAATTTTTCCTTTTTTTTTTTAATGACACTACTGCCAACCTGGCTTTGGGTTTGACCCTTTGCAATTTCTACACCTTCCTTGAATCAGGAAAACGCGCGCGCACCAACTCAGGTTGGCGCCATTTCTCCGGTATAGAAAGCTGACGCATCTGGGCAACCAGTTGTTTGAAGTGATTTGCCCTTTTTCAGTGTCAGACATCTTCCTCGGTCATCTCTGCTGGGCTAATAACTGACCGGTGAGAATAGGAATTGAACTTTTCTGTTTGTAAACTGGAAGCCCTTACCCGATTTTGTATTATTTGCTTTCGTTTACTTTTACACTGGTACTGTTGAAACTTGTGCTCCATCGTAGCCACTAGCTGTGATTCCCTCCTGGTAATAGTGTTCTGTTGCTTCATCGTCTATTCCCTTTTATGGCTATTTTCATTGTTGCCACTTCCTCTACGGTTAGTTGTTGTTTGTCGTGTTTAGATAGAGATTGTTGGAATATTTACATGAGAAGCTCGAACTTGGAGGCTACTTGAATTATCCCCTCTTCTGGACCTGTGAATAACTAGAGCCTTTTTCATCCTACTACCTCCGTCCCGTCATAAGTGTCCTGTTTGCTTTTTGGCACGTTTTTCCACCTCAATATTAAACATATAAAGTAAAATAATTTTATAAAACTAAATTTTGTATCATATAGTTTATCATGTAAGAAATCATATGCAAAACTTAAATTTTCAAAATTAATTTATCTTATATGTTAAAAATTGAAGTCAAACGACATGTCCAAATAGTAAATAGGACGGTCAAGATGGGACGGAGGGAGTATAAATTAACACTGAAGCGAATTGCGATTACCTATGCTGTTAAAGTAGTGCCGATTTGTTCATCAAATCAATTGGAAACAAGTCGGGTGCCATTTTGGGCATTTGAATTGTTAGGTTTCATTTCTCATTTTCAACAAGTAGTGCACTTCTTCTCGAGGCTTTACATTTGATTGCTTGTATGGAAACCAATTGCAGGTTTTTTTCAGTTTCGATTCCAGTCGAAAAGATACATTGCTCTGGATATGGATATAATTAGTAATCTACCTGACTCCGTGATGGAGAATATCCTTGAAAGATTACCACAAAAAGATAGGGTGAGAACAAGTGTCTTGTCAAGTAAGTGGAGATTCCTATGGACTGAGCTTCCATCTTTGGTGTTGGACGAACGGTTCTGTTATTCGGTCGGTGGGGCCGAAGGAAGAAGACTGTCTGACTATTTTTGTAAAATCAGCAGCCTTGTGCTCCAACGTAGACGGAATGCTCGAGATCTCTCATTGTTCATACCACGGGGTGTGGTAGATTGCGGTTTTATGAATTTTGACCAGCTCATCAACTTTTTGTTGAGAAATGGTCTTGAAAGGCTGTCTGTAGAGAAGAATAACCTGGGTAGCTTTCTCCGCACAGCATGCACGTATCGTGTGCCTTCGCTTGTCTTTACTTCTGACATGTCTTCTACTGCTCGCTTGACTCACTTACAGCTCTACCAGTGTGAGTTTTCGCCTCCACTTTCATTTGAAGGGTTTCCTACCCTCGTTAGCTTTGAACTTCGGCATTGTAAAGCTGCAGCAAAATCACTCTCCCACTTCGTGGCCGGCTGTCCGATGCTTCAGAAGTTAGTGTTGCAGAATCTGAACTTTCCCCTTGAAAGCCTTTACATTGATGCTCCTGCGGTCCGGTACTTGTGTGTCCAGGGAAAATTCAAGTGGTTATGCCTAGTAAATGTGGAATCTATAGAGGTATTGGATATTGACATGGAGGGTTTACCTGGTCCATGGGAGGGCATGGTTGCTCTTATCAATACCTTTTTCGACAAGATGTCAAAACTTGAGAAAATCACAATAGGAGGTCGATTTTGTGATGTAAGTTGCTGGTATAACTGTTTCAACTCATTATATTTTAACCCATTTGTGTATTCAGAGTTCACTGCTTCTGTTTCTATTTACATTTTTCTTTGTTCTCTATGATATTTGGGACAATCCCATGCATTTTTCATTGGAAAGTTGTTAGCACTTCACGGTGGTGATTCCCTGAGGCTTGCAAGGTATGATAGGCTGAAGAGCTTGGCATTTGTTCGATTACAAGCTGCAGATGCGCTTGTTTTTGTGTCAAACTCAATCAGATGTTTTCCAAACTTGACTGAGCTTACAATCTCTCTGGTAAGACCTTACAAAATTTAATTCTCTTATGTAGACATTTGCTGAAAATTTCAGTACTCTCTATTGATGTGACGTTGCAATAAATTGCAGGATGATGAGGCAAGTGGGAGTGTTACAGCTGTCAAAACAAACAAAGATGACGACACTGACTACCCTGGGCATCTCTTAAGAGTTGATTTCCAAAACATTACAGGTGCCAAGTTTTGGATGAAGCTAATTGAGCGTGTACTTCATTGCTCTGTTGACCTCAAGCTCATGTCTATTAAGTTTGATAAGCTTGTTAGTGAAGGCAAAATGCTGAACTATGTCCGAGAAATAACAAAGTTTTGTCGGGCATCAAATATTGCCAAGATTGACATCTCAGAGTGTACGCATGTGCCTGGTTGGTAGGTATAGCGACGCACGATTTTAGCAGGGAGAGTTTTGTACGCCCCACTTACGAGGGAAGGTGGAAGCAAGGGTAGGAACAGTCTCACACTGGTGGATGTAATGACTGTTGAGTTTTGAAATAGCTGGGCTTGCTGGGGCATGTTCATTTTAAATGATGTCCATTATGACTGATAACTAACTGTTTATTTGTTTTTGTGTGAGGAAATAATGCTGTTTACCAAGTTATTCCACGTATATTTAACTCCAACCATGTGCCTTAAAAAATTACTACCATACATTATATATTTGATAAGATAATGAGGACTACAAAGAAATTGGTATTTTACACAAATACATATCAAAAAGATGGAATCTCTGGTTTTCATGACGAACCAAGGGCAGGAACCTTCTCGCGGTAAAAGCTTTCTATTCTTCAATCCAGGATAATATAAGACAGAAGCATTGTATACATATGAAAGCCGCTATATATACATGTTGATATATCCTGAATAGTAATACATACAAGTGTTGGGAGTTCAGCCTCGATTCTGAACTGAATTGCATCTTTATTTAATCATTATTGTGAAGTAGCGTGGCTGCTGACTCAGGCCTTTTTTTTTTTCTAATTTCTAGACTTGAGTATTACGGGTTTCATACTAAAATGTCCACTTCGCAATCCAAAGCACAGAATCAAGAACCTCAACTCCATTCATCTTGTTTGATATCTTCCTCTCACCCTGACTCCACTTAAATCAAATACCATCAGACACCCAGATATCTTTATTTCCTTCTTTCCACAAACCCCACTTCCACCTATACCTCGAGCACGACAAGGCTACACACCTTGTGATGAACTTACTAGCTACCATAGAATCGAGCTCTTGATGAATTAGCAAGGCAACACTTGAGAGATCAGGACAGCCCTCTAATATACACAAAATGAAGGACAATGATGCCTCTTCCGAATCATTGATAACCAAATATACCATTAAATCTTTCAATCCCATCATCCCTGCCACTCTTTTGACACCCATTTCATAAGAAGCCTCCAGCTCTGCATACAAACCAGGACCAATTACTAGTGAGGTCAAGTTGGGGAATAGCTTAAACAACCTGTCAAGAGTGAGTCTGTCTTCTCCTCCGTCCGTTTGCTTGGGCGTGAAAGATGAATACAAACTCAAACTCTTTACTGTCTTGCCAAACCGCAGTCTGCAAATGAGACTGCCAACATTTGATGACTCCAGCTTAAAAATTTTCAGCCCACAAAGCTCATTCACCACCCTTAACTCCACATGCTTCCTCCACAGCAAGATGGAATTCAGACAGCACAGGGGTATCTAGAATCAGCAATTTGGGTCTCACACATTTCAGCTTGAGATCAACAAGCTTCGGTGCAATTATTGATAGTGAAAAAGGAGCGTTTGAGACTGTCCATTCACAAGTAGTCAGGTGTTGGAGATTAATCTTTGGTTCTTTGAGACCTCCAACTCCAACCAAGTTGAGAACTTGCAAGAAAGGGAAACATTTGTTCAACTTGGTCAGATCTTCATCATCCAGCCTTATGAATTCCAGTGTTAATTTTGTAAGAGATGACATTGGATTGAGACCATCAACCGACAACCAAGCATTCTTCACCTCGAGTTCCACGAGTGCGCTACCTATAAAAAGAATCAATTTTTACGTACATTAGGCTCATAGACACAAGAAGCTGATGTAGAGTTAATTCCATTTTGTTGCACATGGATTTAAGATTCTCCACAGGCCTGATTTCCGAGATGAAGTAAATGCCCGGATGCAGAACCAGTAACTAGAGAACACAAATTTAGCAACCTTCGAATTTTCCCTTGAATTTGTACCAAAACAAGTTGTTTAGAATTTTAATATGTGCACCGACAAGTGCCCTATAGCTGAATCATCACAATACTAAACTACACTTCAGGCATACAATACACGAGACGGCATATATAAACTGACTAAAGAAACAAGTTTTATGATCCAGCTACGTTCCGCGGTTCAGTTCAACGGCAGGAAAAGTTCACAAGAAAATAAGAACACAAAAGGAGCCAGCAAACGAACTAAACGTGCGGCAACTTGCACTCAGACATCGTGAAGGCACAAAACGCAAATACTATGATTAAAATCGAGAGCTGAGATTTATTATTACATTTCAAATCTTATCGAAATACTCACAATGACGAGAAATCAACGCCAAGAGATCGGATCGCCTCCAACAAGATTGAACCCAAAAATCCGAGAAACAGAGAGACTTGACCCGGTCGGAAATCCATGGAATCCACTCGGAGACAAACGCGACGTCGGTCAAGTGCAAGTCATCTGACTCGTCCTCAAATTCGTCATAGTGCATTCCACGAAGAGGCTTCTCGACGCCAATTGAGACACTCTCCAGACAACTCAATCTCAAAATCAGGGATTTGAAGACCGATTTGAAAGGGGTGACGGAGGACATGGTTTCCGGGGAAGCTCTCGATCGCAAGTACCGATCAAATGAGCACTGCAGGTTGACCGATTTAACATCGTAGGACAGCGAATTTAGGGTTCTGGAGGAGACCCGGCATCGGGCAAGGTCGAACGAGTCGCTGAGCCGATCCAGTATCTCGAGAACAAGATGGCGAGGAAGATCGTCCATGGCGACAGTAAATTGCCCTGGCAAGAGAAGTTCCGACAAGGACCCTGTTAGCTCGATTCATTCAGGGAGCATAACTGAGAGTCAGATATATATTTCTATTCAATTCTAATTACAACTAGTAATTGGCGGGTTGTTGCAGTAAACATATGGACAACGAAAGTTCAGGACCTCAGCTATTTTACTTTTGACAAGTATTTGTCCTCATAGCCCTCTTAGGGCGGCGCGTTGAGTGATTACCAAATAACATAAGTAACTCTATTTCAAGGTTTTTCTAATCTTCATTGCCCTCTCAAACAAAATCCTGATTATCATCTTCAATTATATTTCCTACCTTTCGAACGATAAGGATCAGCTATTGTATATAAACAAAAATAAATATCTTCTCCCTTGCTCATTGTTCAAAAAATTTCGTACGGTCTTTCCTACGAATTCTAAGAATATTTTAAAAAATTCAATATTTTTTATGATATATAATATTATTTATAATATGTTAATATTTTACAATATTTTTCAATTTTTACAATATTTTTTGTATAGTTACCTATATTTTATTTTTTAAAATATTTTTTATTGGTATATTATGAATGTTTAAAATATTTTGTTAACTATTAGGAATATTTTTATTTTTTTTCTCTAGTTAACAATTATAGTGTCATTTAATATTTCATAAGTGTTTTTATTCAGTGACATTTTATTAATTAGTCATAGTGACATTTTATGAAATTTATCATTGTCTAAAATGTTTCATTTCAATATTAAATCTATATCCAGTCCTTCATTTGTTATCCTCGGATCTTATCCCTCTTGGAATTAAATTGTCATCTCTTTTGCATGTTAGTTTTAGATTGCTTTTATTCTTTCTTTACCATCAGTTGAAATTTAAGTCTTTCAAATTAGTCTCGTAGTATAAACACTATGAATATTTTATCGTATTAACTAGTAGAAAAAAGACAATGAATTATGGGTAATTAATGACGGTTAAAACACAAATCGTAACTTAATACCAGCAAAATAGGATAATATACCTAGAGCTTCCTAAGGGGATTATTGAATTGAAAGGAAACTACAAACTAAAAATAGTATTAGTAGATAAGATGATAAAAGGACATAGTACAACCATAGATAGAAATAAAGATAAGCAGAGAGCAAAACCCATGCCATGGATACCGAGTTACTCTACAAACTGAGCAACCATGAAGATTCATGATCATTTCTTCTGGCAACCCCCAGTTGGCTCAGGGGTTTCCGCTTCATCTTGTTGGTCCGTCTCCTTCTGAGTTGAGTCCATCCAAATCGCCATCTCAAGAGACATGCAAGGTAGAAAATTGAGCCAGCTCCTCATTCTGAACGACCGCTGCCACCCTCAACCCAGCGAATTCCATTGGGAATGATTGTTGGCGATGTTGATGCATTCCTACCCAGCCCAACATTTTCATTCAATTCATCACCACGGGCCACTTTGCATGTCCTATTTCTCTGTTTTTTTTTGCACCGTCGGGAGAGAAGAAAACATCTACTGTTATAATTAATGGTATGGTGGAAGTGTGGGGTTAGAGTGAATTTTCATGGATGTATCCACAAACCCCTCGATGGCATTCAATATTAACAGAGCAATATCTTCCACGTGCACCGCAACAGTTAGAATCATCTTCTCACGAGGAAAACATGTTGTGTTTCTCACGAACACTTGATAATATTTAAGAGGAAACAACCTTCTATTACTCACAAGAATAGAATTACAAGAGTATAACCAACTCTTATACAAAAACCTCTTAAACTAACTCTCTCATGGAGCTACTAAACTATACTGGTTTTTCTCTGTTTTTGTGTTGTGTTTGAGAGCTCTTCCAATGCTCTTATTTATAGCAAAGGTTTGGCTCACAACATCCACCTAAGTCAATGAAGTTTGGTGAAGGTTTGGTGAGTGGTTCACCTACCATACAGCTGGAACCCTTCAATTCTCCCCCTCCAGCTGCATCTGAATCGATTGTCATCTACAATCCATCCCAATTATGTCTCTGCATAACTGTAGCTTCTCTCGAGGAACCATCTTTGTTAACATGTCTGCAGGATTCTCATTCGTGTGGATCTTCGCTAGTCTCAATAGTTGTTTGTCCATCACTTCTCGTATCCAATGATAACGAGTGTCGATATGCTTTGTACGGGAATGATACATTGGGTTCTTGCTCAAATCTAGAGCACTTTGACTGTCACAATGTATCTTGTACTCTTTCTGTTTGATTTCTAATTCTTCTAGAAACCGTTTTAGCCATAACATTTCTTTACCCGCTTCTGCTATTGCAATATACTCAGCTTTGTTGTGGATAAAGCAACACATTTTTGAATCTTGAATGCCATGACACAGCTCCCCTGCAAAAGTGTAAACGAATCCTGATGAGATTTTCTTCCATCAGATCTCAGCCATATCTGAATCTGTATAGCTTTCCAAGAACTGGTTCAGCGGGCTCCGTAGCATAAACACACCTTTGATGTACCCTTGAGGTACCTGAGAATCCACTTAACTGCTTCCCAATGTTCCTTTCCAGGATTTGAAAGGTATCGGCTCACAACTCAACTGCGTGAGCAATATCTGGCCTTGTACAAACCATAGCATACATTAGACTTCCTACTGCAGAAGAGTATGATACCTTTGAATCTCCTCTATCTCTTTCTTGGATGAGGGACACAATCTTCTGCTCAGCTTGAAATGGTTTCCCAAAGGAATGCTAACTGGTTTGGCTTGGTCCATGTTGAACCTGTCGAGTATTCGTTCAACATACTTCTCCTGAGATAACCATAACCTGTGATTTTTCCTGTGTCGAATTATATGCATCCCCAATATTTGTTGAGCTGGTCCCAAGTCTTTCATATCAAAGTACTTGGAGAGCTCCTTCTTCAGTTGGCTTATTTTTGTTGCACCGTGTCCAACGATTAACATGTCATCTACATATAGTAGTAGTGCAACAAAATTTCCATCTCGAAATCTCTGGATGTAAACACACTGGTCTGCAGCAGTTCTCTTGTAGTCTTGACTCTTCATGAATGAGTCAAACTTCTTGTACCACTGCCTGGGCGCTTGCTTAAGACCGTACAGACTCTTGTTCAGCTTGCAAACGAGGTTCTCTTTCCCAGGAACCTGAAAACCTTCTGGTTGTTCCATGTAGATTTCTTCATGTAAATCACCATGGAGAAATGTTGTTTTTACATCCATATGCTCAAGCTCTAAATCCAAGTTGGCCACCAATCCAAGAATGATACGGATTGAAGCCATTTTCACAACTGGTGAAAATATCTCGTCAAAGTCAATTCCTTTCTTCTGAAGAAAACCTTTGACCACCAACCGGGCTTTATGTTTCACCACCTTTCCGTAGCTATCTTTCTTGAGTTTGAATACCCATTTGTTCTTCAATACTCTCTTTCCTTTTGGAAGCTCAACCAACTCATACGTGTGATTTTTCAGCAAGGAATCAATCTCATCTTGCATTGCACCCTTCCATTTACTGTTATCTTGATGAGATACAACTTCCTGGAAATTTTCTGGCTCCCCATCTTCCGTAAGTAGAATATACTCTGAATCTGAATATCTGGTTGACAAAATTTTTCCATGTTCAGATCTTCGAACCTGTGGACTCTGAATTTCAGGAAGTGCTTCATCATCTTCCTCTTGTGATGGTCTCGTAACTTCTGGTGGAGAGGATTGAGTCTCCCCCTGCTCAATATTCTCTTCTTCTTCCTCCTGTTCTGCTTCTGGTACTTCTACTTGCACCTCATCATCCTCCGTGGCTGATTGGATAGGTGCTGGATCAGGGAAAATATCTTGGGCATTAGACTTTGATCGAGTAGACACTGAGGGCTCCTCAATGTCTTTAATCATCTGGTTTTCATGGAACACAACGTCCCTGCGTCTAATAAACTTCTTCGCCTTTAAGTCCCATAACCTGTATCCAAATTCTTCATCCCCATAGCCTATGAAGATGCATGGAGTAGTTCTTGCATCTAGCTTCTGCCTGAGCTCCTTGGGTACATGTACAAAGGCTAAGCATCCAAACACTTTCAAATGTGAATAAGAGGGATTCTTACTTGACCATACTTTCTCCGGAATCTCAAAATTCAGCGGGACTGACGGTGATCTATTGATCAGGTAGCAGGCAACACGAACAGCTTCTCCCCAGAATGGCTTTGATAACTTAGACATGCTCATCATACTCCGGACCTTCTCCATGATAGTCCTATTCATCCTTTCGGCTACACCATTATGTTGTGGGGTGCGAGGAACCGTTTTCTGATGTCGAATGCCGTGTCCCTTGCAATAGGTTTTGAACTCTTTGGATGTGTACTCGCCTCCATTATCTGAGCGAAGACACTTTAGCTTCATTTCCGTTTCACGCTCTACCATAGTGTGAAACTCCTTGAAATAATCCAAAAATTGGTCCATTCTTTTTAAGAAATACACCCACACCTTTATAGAAGCATCATCAACAAAGGTTAGGATATACCTGTTGCCACCAAGAGATTCAACCTCCATGGGACCACAAACGTCAGAGTGTACCAGACTCAACAACTCTGATTTCCTTGATGATGATGAATGAAATGAAACGCGATGTTGCTTACCAAATAAACAGTGCCTGCAAGGATCTAATGTAGCATCCTTGGCAAATGTGATAAGCTCTTTTTTGATTAAGGTAGACAAGCCCTTCTCACTCATATGTCCGAGTCTCTGATGCCATATATTTTGAGACTTATCACCTTCCACAACATTGAGGCTGCTCTCACATATTTTCATATGTGTCTTGTAAAGAGTACCACATGTATGTCCTCGGGCGACAACCAAGGAACCTCTTGACATCTTCCATGTGCCATTGCTGAAGAAACTGTCATTTCTCCTGGCCTCGTCATTGAACAAGGCTTCTTTTACCATTCCCATGGTAAGTTTGCTATTTGGAGCTGAATTTCCAAGGGTGATAACAAGTGTTTCCCAGCTGTCAGGGAGTGAACTAAGAAGTAGGAGAGCCTGCACTTCATCTCCAAGGTTGAATTCAACTGATGTTAATTGGTTTAACAAGCTTTGAAAATCACTGGCATGCTCGGCAACTGACTTCCCGCTCCGTAGCTTCAGATTTACTAATCGCCTCATTAGTAAAGCTTTGTTCCGAGCTGTCTTGGGCTGATACATATCCTTCAACTTCTTCCAGAGTGTATATGCATCAGTCTCCTCAGAAACATGATGGAAGACACTATGATCGATCCACTGACGGATTTGACCGATTGTTTTTCTATTCAGTTTCTTCCATTCTTTTTCTTTAGCGGGCTCAGGATTCGTACCTTGAAGCTCAATTGGATTGTACAAATCTTTGCAACTAAGGAGATCTTCCATCCGAGGTCTCCAAAGTGTATAGTTTGTAGCGGTCAGTTTGAGCATAGCTCCATGGCTCCAAGATGACGAGTCTTCTACTGCCATTCTGACTTGATTTATACTTTATCAAATTTTAGGGGCAGAATTTGACAAAACGGAGTGCACCGTTGCGTCCGAAACGATCGAAAATGGTAGGATAGACCTTTTCTGGACCAAAAACGATGATATAGAAGAAAGTGACACGTGGCAAAACAAAGAATGCCTACTTGATGACGTGGCGTTATGTGGCAGCAGGGGTGCTGACGTGGCAGTGATGTGGATGCTGACTGGGATGATGCCGTGGGCTGCCACGTCACTGTGGACCCGAAAAAAGCTGACGTGGCGCTGACTGGATTGTCTTCAACCTCCCGACTGGTTTTTTTGTTTACTATTCACACAGGTTTGACCTCAACTTTGACCGGCGATTTGAGGACCTTCCGATGTCAAAAAATTATGGAAAAAATATTTCCGGAATCCTTGAAACGAGACCTTTGTAGTGCTGTGCCCAGAATTTGATTTGGAGACAAAAAAGTTTTGGCTAAAAATAAAATAATTCGAAAATAAATCTTCTGGACACCACCTCAAGCTCTGATACCACTTGTTGTGTTTCTCACGAACACTTGATAATATTTAAGAGGAAACAACCTTCTATTACTCACAAGAATAGAATTACAAGAGTATAACCAACTCTTATACAAAAACCTCTTAAACTAACTCTCTCATGGAGCTACTAAACTCTACTGGTTTTTCTCTGTTTTTGTGTTGTGTTTGAGAGCTCTTCCAATGCTCTTATTTATAGCAAAGGTTTGGCTCACAACATCCACCTAAGTCAATGAAGTTTGGTGAAGGTTTGGTGAGTGGTTCACCTACCATACAGCTGGAACCCTTCAAAACAACCATGAATGGGTAGAGAGCAAAAGCAATGGCAGAAGATAGCAACCGCCCAAACCTGTTGTAGTACTGCATGCGATGCTAGGAGACAATTTGCATACATAATCCTAGATTCATCTTCGTCATCGTCTTGTTGCTCCATAATAAGAGCATAGTGAAAACAAAGCAGATTATTTTGAGGAAATTGGAAAACCCTGACCAAGGAGGATTTGGGGAATACTTGTGAAGAGTTGGTCGATGGAGGTTAGGGACTTGTATAACCAGAGAAAGAGCAATGAGGCTGAGAAGAAAATGGTGAAAAACAGGGAAGCAGAGAAAAGTAGGAGAAAGGTGAACAATTACCCTAGCCTTAGGAGGGACATCTCCATCACCTATTTTTATATCAACATACTTATGAATAAATAAAAAGTTGATTATAAATCAAAGAAAATAAGTTTTCACTAATTAATTTGAAAGATTCTTAAAAATAAATTATTGAATGTTAAAAAACTTTAGTCTATCTTATACAATATGTAAAATTTAAAATATACATTTTGTTTATAATTAGTATTTATATATTCTAGTAAACATTTTATATATACATATGATTATAAAAAAAGACAAGAATGAGAGTTATGGCCTAATGGTGGGGACTCATTAGTCATTTCCTATGCCCGAGTTTGAAAATTAGCATAGACCAAATATTTGTAAGCAAAAATTTAATTTTTATAAGTTTTTATTTACTGTTATATAAGGAAGCATAATTTAAAGCCCAACCTTAAATTAGGGTTTAACTATGAACCATAACTGTGCACGCTAATACAGTCTTAAATTACAGTTAGTGTTAACTGTAATTTAAGGCCCATGAGATCCCACACTCGGAAAAGGCCTTAAATCATGGTTATAAACCGTAATTTAAATTTCCCTCGGTATACATGCAACTAGTACAAGTTACGGTTCATAACCCTAATTCAATATGTTTTTGATCTGTAATTAAAGGTCCGCATTCTACCAGTGATTTATCAAGCAAAATGGTTATGTCATGTGGTTCACCACTCTCCCTTAGTCAGGAGCTTATGCTCCATCCTTTAGGGCATCTTCAACATCATCAACAGGAATTTAGCGATTCCCAAGGTGTAAATATACATCCTTCAGGCCTTATGCTCATCTTTCAGTTCCTGAAGTGCTTACCTCTAGGTTATAACAGTTATGATGAGAGGTGACTTACTGTGGAAGGTACCATCCCATCTCTACAATTACCTCTTCATCTTCCTTGATTTTCCCTCGTCTTTCTCTTGTCACCCAACTCATCTCCTTCACTAGTTCAAGTATACCTACCACGTCCTCGGCTTCACCACCCAATCTCTACTTTCCTAATGATTTGCATGCTTTCAATCGGCCTTAACACTTATATAGGTGATCGCTTCTCTCAAGCGCTGAATGTCTATTTTTCAAAGGGTTTTCCCTCTTTTTATTCTTCTTCCTCGCCCACTCACTTCCATTTCCACACCACCAGTTGTTGTCTACCTCTCAAACTGTAACACCCCAACTACATCAACACACTAAACAACACATTGCAGCGGAAATCTCAACTCGTAACATCACTTAACCCGTTGGTGTTACACGCCGTTAGCCACCCACGTGGCTAACAAGGCTAACATACATACATCGTACCGGTCTGATGGACTAGATTCCCGAGCAACTACACATTACAATCCTTTTTCTGTTAACAACAACCAATATACATACATTCCAACTGTACCGAGTATCTTCCAACTAATGCCGATACAATTTCGGTCTTACTACACCTACAACACACACACATCTTACATGGCTACCCACATGCAACCAACTACCCCGTCCTACTCTCGAACGGCTTCCAATTCCTTGTACCTGAAACAAGAAAAAGAAGAAAGGGTGGCCCCCCAGGGGGCTCAGCACCTTTGCTGGTATGGTAATCCCGCAGCCCGCATGCTACCGGGCCACGCACAACTAATTGTCGTCTTAGCATGCGGTTGATTTTATTTCAAACATGCACAAACTATACACATACTTCATGCTTAGAAGCACACATCCATTAAAGGGACACAAACACCAGGTTAGCACACACAACATAACAACACATTTCACTTAATAACATACACCAACTTAATTCCATTCTTCTTAGAGAACATAAACTTTACTTAGGGAGTGCCGGGGTGATATAAGCCCGAGCACATCATACATACATTTTCTTTACTTAGGTGTGGCGGCCTCATATAGGACCGATCACGCCTTACACAATTTCCCCTAGCTCCAATAATGATGAGATAGGTAAGCCTTGGTTAAGCTTGTGGGTGGTTGTAATTCAAGGAGGAAAAAAACAACCGTACATAATAAGAGGGAGTCGAAGCGAACATAGGCCTCAACACCCTACCAACATTTCACATAGTTTCCCCCTGCCCGATTGGAAGTTGGGTAGGTAAGCTTTGGCTAAGCTAGCGGGAGGTCGAAATCCAATGAAGGAAAACAACCCTAACATACCAGAGTGGGAGTTAATTCACATATATTCATCAACTCCCAAATAACACGCGCGACCGGAATGACCGGATTCCTCACCATACATAACATATACTTATTAGTTAGAGGTTCCTTTATGGAACTTATCACATACATACATCACATTGTGTCACTAACTCGGTTAGACACATCAGGGAAAATCACATTCCATTTCAACAACACGGATAACAGTATCCAATAACAACAACATACTGAACAAGTCACATACATCACACAAAGTCACCACATACACTAACGCACGGATAGCCGTAGTTAGAACGTTCCCGTGGGTTGGGACGTTTATTCTGAATACCGATCTTTTATGTGACCCTAGAGTCGGTTAGCTATGGTTTAACACATAATTAAGGTTAAACGGTATCGAAATTAATTACGCCACAATAATGAATTACTATAAACTCATTTCATGCTTTATCTTGCAAGGTGGCAAACACACAGAAAAACACATTGGCATACAAGCCGGTGTAATCCGGTAGGACACAGGTTGCAAGAAAACCATACCTTACACCATGGGTTACTCTACCGCGTCCCCGAGGATTTACTCCAATGCGTCATCTCACGCTCCCCGGATAATTTTCGAACAACTGGTAGTATATCAATTGTTTTTATTAACATCATGATCATATGGTATATAAGCTTTTATTACTCCCGTACTTACCCCGTTGTCCCGTTGTCTCGGTTTAACTTAGTGTACATAATTCCTTAACTTACTCACTCACTTCCAACACTTATTTATACTTCTTAGGACCTTTAAAGGTCACCAAACAACTCCTAAACATCACCTAAAACCAATACCATTCAATGCCCCATGTTTAGAAGGCTTTAAAACACATTCTGACAAATTTTTATGATGGTCCGGGTTTGTGTCCGGGGTTACAAACCCGGACCAAACTCGGAAATGACATTCTGGTGCATTTTTCATGTGGTCCGGGTTTGTGTCCAGGCTTACAAACCCGGACCACCCCCTGGGATAGTCTTCTGCCATGTTTTTGCTATCGTCCGGGTTTGCGAACTGATTTGCAAACCCGGACCACCTCTGGAACTGTCAAAATTTACAGTTTTTGATCAGTTTTCAACCCCTAATTCACCTCTAATCATTACCTAAACTTTCCACATGTTTCCTACATGTTTAAACACACTAAAACACTCACTAAACCTCCTCAAATCATTGGTCAAACTCACCATTAGATTCTTGTCCATTTCTACAAGTTTTCCATTCTCCCTGTTACACTTAAGCACAACAGTGCACATGAAACTTCTTTTGTTGTTTCATAAACTTCCACCAACCTTACTAAATCTCTTACTCACCACACCAACACGTTCTTAGACCAATACACTTCCAAAACCCAAGTTCATCCTTTGTTTCTCAAGCCTAACACTCTTATTCATTCTTAGCCAAATCCATGACTTTTCTAACACTTGTGCTACAGATTTTTGTACTACTCCTCTTAGTTATCCAAATACCATATCAAGGCTATTAAACCACTCCACTCAACACTACAAACACCTTGATCCTCCAACTTACCAAGTCACCTTAAAACACTTATTTTCTATTGAAATTTCACCATAACCTCCCCATAAATTTAACATCTCCCAAACCTCATCTTGTCATTATTTTTCAAACCTAATCTAGCCAAACCCACAAGGGTTCTATCAGAGCATAATGTATCCTCAAAACTTCATTAAACAACAATATAGCTCCAAAGTCAAATGCATTGGCACTTAGGCCCTTAAATCAACACAAGTTCACAATTTTCTCTTAAATCAACTTTACACACTTCCCCACATAGATTCCAACTCATAATTTGGGTTCATTTATTTGATTACCCATCCCAAATCCTAAAGCAATTTAAAACAAGCCTTAAGGTAGATTTCTTACCTTAATTTCACAAGTTCTCTTTTAGTTCTCCCCTTGCTCCTCCACTTCTCAATTTTGGTCAAGTGGGAATGGAGTTGCCAAACTCCATCCCAACATTCATTAAACACAAAAACGTACTCAATTAATCATCTAAACCCTTAGGAAATTTTAATTCAATCAAAGGGCTTAAAACACAAAGTTAGGGTTTTACCTTTGTAGCTTTTTTAGAGGGGTTCTCACCCTTGAACCAAGAAGGGGGTTATCTCACCATTGGAGGGTTGGAATGAAACTCCAAAATAAGAAGAAACAAGGCATGAGAATGGGCAAGAATCGGCCAAGGCATGAAAATAGGAAAAATGAGTTTTTCTCTTGAAACTTTTTACCTTGTTTGAAAGAGGAGACTCCAAGCTACAAGATGGTGTACTTTTCTCTTCAAATGGGAAAAACCCATGGAGATGAAGTTCTTCATTTTCGAATTTTGAAAAGAGGGAATGATAGAGGATGATGAGAGGATGAAGAATATGTAATTTATTTTGTATTTGGAGCTTGTATATGGCTAGAGCAAGTAGAAGAAGGTGGAGCTTCCATGGTGGTTTCCAAAATCGCTTGCAAACCAGAGAGGAGGAAGGAGAATCGGCTGAGGAAGATTAAAGAAGGCAGGGAAGGCAGTACGTGAGGAAGAAAAGAAATGAGAGGAGAGAGAGTGAGGGTGGGGGTGGGGGTATATGTTTACTTTTTCACTTTTTCACTTTTTCACTTTTTGACTTATTTAATTTGTTAACTAGTCATGTGTGAGGGGCTATATATTTTAATAAAACCGGCCCACTAATATATACACACTGAAGCGTTTTTCGTCTTTTACAGAAAATGCTCGTTAATTTACCCGGTTTAGCACTATTCACTAACCGGGTCCGTTTTCCGGAATTTTCTCGTTTCTTTAATTTTAATGGTTATTAAACTCCCATTAATGTTTAATTATAGTTATAGAATCAACTATAATTTTTACGGGGTCATTTAACTGTTTAAAGTCACGTTTTCGGGTATTTCTCGAAAAACGCGCTTTAGTACTCCGTTAGCGTTTTAACATGTTATTTGGATCCGTTTTCTTCCTGAATTTTCCCCACATGTTCTTAATGTGTAATTAAAGTATAAAATATATTTATAACCCTAATGAAGGTTATATACCTCCTAAAATAATTAAATACGCGTTTTCACGTTTTGTGACTTTTACGCATATTCTTCTTCTTTTTGGTTTTTATTTCTTCACCAATGATCTTAAGGACTTAATTAACCTTAGAAAATAATAATCACTCAATTAATTATCACATTAAGGTTTGGGGTATTTCACAAACTCTTGGGCCAAGCATGTTTCAAATATCCCACCATGAGAGTTTTTGAGGTACCAGGTGCGCTTTTGGCTTATGATCACTGCTTACTTAGGGAACTTTTCTCCTTTGCTGAAATTAGCGCCAATCATCTTGCCATACCTTTGTGTCACTACTGGAGCTCCTTCGGCGGATTTTGATTCTATAACACGAGGTTCAAATTGCTTTGTTGAGAAGATCGAAGCAATGCATGTTGTCCTTGTTAGGGGGACCTTGGATTGTTAACAACTTATGTTTGTTGTTTAACAACTAAAGTCTAACAAGGATGTAGAGAAGCACGAGTATCGATGGGTACCCTTTTGGTTATGAATCTATGACATTCCCCAAACCCACTGAAATATACAATTTGGAGTGGAAGTGGTGGTGAAGTTAGGACGCTTCACGGGGGTGATTAAGGATCCACGCTGCTCTGGCTACTCAATTTTGTACCGTAAGGTTATCTTCATCTCCCTGTTATGGATCTCTTCCCGTGGCTCTGGATGGCCAGTTCCTAGTATTCCTCATTATCTATGATTACGTGCCTGTGATATGTTCTACTTGTGGTCTCTTCTTGCATGCTTTGACTGATTGCCCGATTCACACCAGCTCGAGGAGGGGGATACTCCTTATGGAATGCGCTTGCGGATCGATGTTTATCTTGCACGCGCAAGGTCTTGCAAGCTCTTGTTTGCGCTAAGCCATTGACATCTACTCTTGGAGTTATATGTGGCCTTCTTAGTCAAGCATTAACCTCTGCACCACCCCAGCCAGTTCCCCTGGTTCCACCATAACACCATGAATAAGAACAAGTGATTAGGAACATCAAACCATAATCCCAGCTTGAGTAAAATAACCACATAACACATCAAGAAGATAACAATATTCAGCCACCATTAAATAAGCAATAACCAAGTTATTCATCCACTTCAACACTTATAATTTACCATTAAAACAAGACCTAAATAGAGGTCTAACCACTATGTATTTTCGACCCACCTTCATACCAACATAACACCATGACCTTATGAGAAAATAACTATGAAATCAAGGAAATAAACATCCAAAATCACTCATATATTTTCGGTAGAAGCCAGAAAACCTTAAAACACCTTTTTAGCCTTTAACTCATCTTTAACTTACCAAACCCCATCTGTACAATCATCCACGAACTTGAAAAATGAAAGGTGAATAGAGAACCATGAATTCCAACTTAAAACCACAAAGATTACTCAAAGAAAACAACCATATAACTTGTTACAGAGTTAAGACACCAAAATACACCAAAAAGTGACCTTAAGCAAACAAGTGTTGTACATAATAATTAATGAATTATCCTGGAAATTATTCTTCTAAACTCTTATATGATTAACTAGGCTTTAAGGTCTTCCTAACTCCTTCAAAAATCTGCACCAACTTGCCTATATCTTCTTCTCTTTCCCTCTTGGTTTTCACCCTTCTTTGGTCTCGGTTTTGGTCTCTCTTGCTAACTGATTGCTCTACTTCTTTAGCTTACCTCTCTAGGTGAAATATAAGGATGGAAAACTGGTTTGGAGTGAGATAGAAGGTCTGGCCGATGGCCTCTTATATAGGCAAAGGAAGACTTTCTTAAAGGCTAGGAAAGCTTAGTTAGGTGACACCTCATATAATACCTTCTTCTTTCCTGTTAGACCATACTTAGGCTGAATAAGATAAGGACACTTCAAGGGTGATTGGGAAAGGATGGAGACAGAAAGACATTAAATGAGCATTAAATGTAGCCACCATTATAAGGCTTTGTTTGGCCTAGTCTAGCCGCCATTTTCTAGGCCTTGATTGACTAGATGTTCTAAGGTTATTTAAGTATGAAGAAAGGTTAAGATAGTGCTGGTTAATTCTTTGTCTTGGCCCCACTTATATATATATAAGTGTTTAAGGTCAGGTTTCTTCATGTGAAGGAAACCTAAATCATCACACCAATGACCATGTGACACCTATTAATGGTTCTAGCATATAACAACACATAAATGACTAAACAAAATTGGTTATATAATAAAATACTAAGCACCTCAAACACATGTTACCTCTCAATAGGTTGCCACCTCATGCTTACTTCCTACTAGGTTTGTAGGATCGGATGACTGACTCAAACCAACTCAAGATGTGAGTCTGTAAGATGGTTTGACTCAATCAAGCTAACGGTGTGGAAGCTATTACTCGAATGTGAAACATGGAAAGACTCAAACAAACTAATTGAGAGTACGCTCAAAGATGAAAGGACTTAGTTGAACTCAGCAGAATACACAATATAAGTTATTTTATTTACTGGTCAAAACAACTTACAATGCCTACTCAGTAGAAAAGATCTACTTCACGGTTTTCACTCATTAACCCAATACAATTTCTGATCAGCTCAATGATAAGTGTAGTGAAACTAGGACCTACCTAGAATGACATTGTCAATGTGCACAAATGAATCTAGTACTTTTCTCTCTCTCTATCTCTCTCTAATATGGATGAAACTTTATCTACACAAATGTTCTGAATAATTCTCTCTAGAAAGCTTCAATTAGAAATGAGAATACAAGTCTCTTATATAGCTCTTCAGATTTGAATGTTGTAGAGAGTTAATTCTTTAATTTTAGGAACTAAAGACCCTTTCCTTGAATTTTGGAAGCTGAAGCCAAGTCTTGTGATTATTGCCACGTTGAGAGAATTTTAGGCCAAGTCTGAAAGTTGATGACCATTGTAAGGTGAATGTAGTTACTATAGTGGCTCCTTAATTTTCCCAACTGATCGACAGACTCTTTTGAATTATCAGAAAGTTAAGGCTTCGGATTTTGCTCACATTTGCATGAATTTTGGTCCAAGGCTGATGGTTGAAGACCATTGTGATTTAGTGGACGTTGCTCCTTAAATTTCACAATAGATGGGTGAACTCACATGGATGGACTCACTCAATCTTTCAAGGTTGACTGACTTTGTCTTGTTTTGAGAAGTACGATTGACTCGTTTGATATGATTGACTATCTTAATAACATCTTCATACTCCAATAGTTCTCCCCTTGTAGCTGATGATAGAAAACTCTTTTTATGAATCCCGAATGAGTCAATCTGCAAAATAAGACAAGAGCAAAAAGACTTTTGGGGAACGGACCCTATCCAAGTTCCCCCTTAATCACAACATGGATTGAGTAATGCACAATTTGGCAGACCACAACCTACTAAGTAAGATTGGGAAAAGGGAATTTATGCCTAAGTTATGAAAACTGTAACCAACATGATCTAGTACCAATAGAGAAAAAAGAAACAAAAAATCCAAACTTCACCTAAGACCTAGTCACAACAGAGACAAAGTCGATCCAAAACATAACCTGAGTGATCTGTACGTAGAGAGACGGGATTCAATACTTCTCCCTTTTTGCTGTCATCAGTAGGAAAAGGTTGCAACAACGTCTAAGTCAATCCATATAATAAAAAACAAATAGACTGTATCCATAATGTAAACACATACTAACATACTCATGGACTACAAGGGGTAAGAAGTATTGTCCTATTCCACAATACCTTTCAATGCCACATACTCATAACTTGGAAGGATCCCTGTTACATTGTATTACAGTTTAAAGACTTTATAACTATATATCTGCAATTCATAAATATTTAACAAGTTAAGCATACCGGGACCATCTTCATCCCCCAGACTTTTCTCTCCACTCATGTAGCAGCTTTGGGCCAACTTTCCCAGGTTTCACTCCCTTATTAAGTTAGGTGATGAAGCACCCTTAAAGGCTTAATAACCGATTGGATGAGGTTTGTTTTGGTTCAGGAGAAACAGGTTAGCGGAGTACCTTGTCCTATCTTTTATTTCAATGAAAAATGCCAAGGGACACTGTCTATCGATACGAGAACATGGATTGACTCAAGCAGAATTCAAGAAGCATCTACCAATTATTACATCCAAGGGAGAAGAGAGTCTACATTCTCACGTTGATCGGTCATTCAGATTTCTGAATGGAGTGCTTCGAATCTAGCGGTAGAGAGAGGCTTAGTAAAGATATCTACTAGTTGATCTTCTGTAGGAACAAGGTCTAGTTGGATGAGTTTGTTTTCAACACAGTCTTTCAAGAAATGAAAGTGTATCGCAGTTTAGTTCTTGAGTGTTGGACTAGGTTTTCTGAAATCTTAATGGTGCTTCTATTATCACAGAAAATAGCACTTTTATCTTGTTTAATGTGATAAGCATCAAGTTGATGTTTCATCGAAAAAGGTTGGGCACAACAAGCTGCGGTAGAGACATACTCTGCCTCAACTGTAAAGAGGCCAACTAAAATTTTCTTTTTAGAGGACCAAAAGACTAAGCAAAGACCAAGGAATTGTGTAGTACCTGAAACACTGTTTCGATCCTGGTGGGAACTCGCCCAATTAGAATCACTAAAGCCTGATAAAATAAAAGTAGGGGAACGAGGGTACCAAAGATGGAGCTGACTGGTTTCTTTTTAGTATCAAAAGATGCGCTTCACCGTCTTGAGATAGGTTTGTTTTGGTGCTGCTTGATAGCGAGCACATAGACAAACTGTGTCGTCAGGGTTGACGGCATTTAGACACATCTTGTACAAATTTCCTTCCTACGTTCTATGGATTTTAGAGACCCTGTACGTTCATCAAAAGACTCTGCAATTGACAGATGAGAAATATTTGAATATATCATAAATTTGAAAAAGGCTTAACAGAACATGTTGAAGTCCAGTGACCAGATGGACTCCATTTACCTCAAATTGGGGGGGGGGGGGGGGGTTACCTATGGATCCAACTCCCACGAATTCTCTTTGGCTGTTGTTACTAGAGCTGTCAAAATTTGACCCAACCCGAAAACCCGTCCGTTTTATCAGAACCCGAAACCCGATCAAAACCCGAAAATATTTAAATATAATAAACCCGAAACCCGATTGGGTAAAACCTGAAATGACCCGAACCTGAAATGACCCGAAAACTTATAACCCGAAACCGACCCGAACCCAAAATGACCCGAAATAATAGTAATTAAAAATTAGCCAAACTCGAATAACATGAAATAATGGTGATCATAAATTGTCCCAAACCTGAATGACCCAAATAAATATGACAATAAACATGATTCAAACTTAGTATATCCGAATAAAATTCAGAATAGGCATTGTATTGAAAGTTCTGAAATCTATATGTTGTACATTCTTATAGAAAATTAGGTATATATTTATATTATATTTTTTTCAAAAAATATTAACTATGACCCGAAATAACCGAAACCTGATTCTATCTGACACTATTAAAACTCGAACCCGAAATGACCCAAACCCGAATGACCCGAACCCGAAATGACCCGAAAGTTTAATGACCCAAACGGGTATTGACCCGAAAAGATATGACCCAAAACCCGAACGGATAACCCGTTTGACAGGCCTAGTTGTTACCCAAAGTAACTTTACCTCTTTTGTAGGTTGAAAGCGAGCTGAATTTATCGTGATCTCCAGTCATGTGTCTAGAGCATCCACTATAGTACAAATAGTTCATCTACACGCTCGCTTCCCCCTGCAAAAAAATCACTTGGTAGTTTTGGGAACCCAAATATACTTGGGCTCCCTTTTTAACCAGATTTTTTCAGTTTTTCTTGGGCCTCATGGATAAGATTGATTTGCTTGATATTAAATGACATAACTTATGAATCTTTTCACAGGTAGTGTCTCGACGTCCAAAGCATCCACAATAACCACATATCTTTTTAGGAGGAAGATTGACATATTTTTATTGCCTTTCCACCAAGAGTCAAACTTCTCCTTTTGTTGTTGTCGCTTGGGTTTATTGTTGAATTTGGGAATATGTTTGGGAATGTAGAATTTTCCTTTATGCCACTTGGCTTGGATTGAGTGGATCCAACTCCATATCGTAAATGGATTATCTCTTAAGAAAGTTTATTAACTTCCATTCAGAGATTATCTTAATCTTGACTAACTTCCTGAATCTTGGAGTTGGCCCTCTCAGGAAATTCTGATGGAGTGACCTGTTTGATGAAATTGAATGGTTTGAGAAAGAGTTCATGTTCCTTTTCTTTCAGTTTTCAAGTGAGTTGCTCAATAGAAGAGTTTAGAGAGATAACTTGAGATTCTGAACTACTTGACTCAATATGTAGAGAACAAAACTTATTAGCAAAAGCAGAAAGATCTTTCCTAAGAGAGTTAATCTGAGTCAAGGACTCTTCCTGTTTCCTTTGATTTGATTCAGAAAGATTTGTGGCTTTATTGAGCTCCTTTTGAAGGAAGTCAACACAACATTGAGAGTCTTGCAGAGCTAATCTAAGTGAACAACAAATGGTCTTGTGCTCCTTAGTTTCATCTTTTAGAGCATACATTGTAATTCTTGATTCTTTGAGTTCTTTAGTCAACTCAGACATTATTCTAGACTAGCTTTAAGAGAGTTAGTTTCAGAAACCATTTTATCAATCAAAGTCATAAAACCCATTGGATATATATGATAAAGGTCTATCACTAAATGAGATCTCGTTACCTCGTTGTTGGGAATCATGGAATGAGTTTGGTCATGTGCCATGTCTTCTTGATTGGAATGTCAGCTAAACGAGACTTTGATACCACATGTAGGATCAGACGGCTGACTCAAACCAACTCAAGATATGAGTTTGTGAGATGGTTTGAATCAATCAAGCTAAGGGTGCGGAAGCTGTTACTCGAATGCAAAACGTGGAAAGACTCAAACGAACTAATTGAGAGTACGCTCAAAGATGAAAGGACTTAGTCGAACTCAGCATAATACGCAATAAAAGTTATTTTATTTCCTAGTCAAAACAAAAAAACTTACAATGCCCACTTAATAGAAAAGATCTACTTCACGGTTTTCTCTCACTCACCCAATACAATTTCTGATCAGCTCAAAGATAAGTGTAGTAAAACTAAGACCTACCTAGAATGACTCTGTCAATGTGCACAAACGAATCTAGTAACTCTCTCTCTCTCTCTCTTTCTCTTTATCTAATATGGATGAAGCTTTCTCTAAACAATTGTTCTGATAATTCTCTCTAGAAAGCTTCGATGAGACTTGAGAATACAAGTCTCTTATATAGCTCTTCAGATTTGAACATTGTGGAGAGTTAGTTCCTTAATTTTAGAAACTAACGACTTCTTCCTTGAATTCCGGAAGCTGGAGCCAAGTCTTGTGATTGTTTCCACGTTGAGAGAATTTGGGGCCAAGTCTGAATGTTGATAACCATTGTAAGATCAATGTAATTGCGGTAGGGGCTTCTTAATTTTCATAACTGATTGACGGACTCCCTCGAATTATGAAAAAGTCAAGCCTTCGGATTTTGCTCACATTTGTATGAATTTCGGTCCAAGGCTGATGGTTGATGACCTTTATGGCTTAGTGAACTTTTCTCCTTAAGTTTGACAACTGATGGATGAACTCACATGGATGGACTCACTCGGTCTTCCAAGGATGATTGACTCTGTGTTATTTTGAGAAGTGCGATTGACTCGTTTGATTTGGTTGACTATCTCAGCTACATCTTCATACTCCAACAAGGTTACCACCTCGTGCTTACCTTCATTAGGTCACCACCTCATGCTTAACAAGCCATTATTGATTTATCTTAAGGAGACAAGTAGCTTTGATGGGAGAAAAATAACTTCAGAAACATTTCCGGCTACTAAGGTTTTACCAGGTTTCATTGGGTTTCCCAGGCTTTACTATGGTTCAGGGGTAAATTCACTTATCCTTGGTTACTAGGGTTTCCTAGGATTTCCAGGGCTTCCACGACTATTTCCGGTATTTTCGGTACTTTCAAGACTTCTAGGACTTAGGGTTTCCAAGGCTTCTAGACTATTTCCGGGATTTTCGGTACTTTCAGGACTTTGGGTTTTTCTCACAGCTTGGGGTATTTAAGGTTTTTAGTATTTCGTAATGATTGGTGATGATAATACCAAATTTATTTGGTTGTTTACCATGACCTCAAAGTCTGATGTTTACCTTATTTTTTAGTCCTTTCTCAAGTTGGTACACACTCAATTTGCCACTTTAGTTAAAAACATTCATATAGATGGAGGAGGAGAACTTACTGGTCTCTCCTCTTTAACTACCTCTCAACACATCACTCATAAGTTTTTCTGCCCCTTCTCACACCAACAAATTGGGGCTGTTGGAATAAGAAATAGGTACATTCTAGATAAGGCCCTCACTCTATTATCTTACTTAGGACTCTCATTCAAATTTTTGGTCCTATATTGTTTAAACAATTTTTTTCCTTAGCAATTGCACCCCAACCAAGCTCATCTCCTACAAAACCCCTTATAAAATTCTTTTTTATCAACCACTAGATTATTCCATGCTACAAGTTTTTGGTTGGGCTAGCACACAAAATCACCACAAACTTGCTTTTCGTTCTCAACCATGTGTCTTCCTGGGGTACTCACCAAAACACTATGGTTATCTATGTTATTGCCTTACTACGTGATAAGTGGTGAAATAATGTAATTTTAGGGTCTTTAGTTACCTTCATTTCATTCAACTATTGACCTAGATCACCACTTTATAGAGCATTTCGTTAATGTTGGTGAACTTATACTCTTTTGGTTACAATATAGGTAAAAGCTCATTTGGGCATACTTTTGAGACCAAATACACTCTCTAACCAAGATGCAACATTATAGGAAGAAAATTGAGAATGACGGAGCAGTTCGGGAAGCCTTCGGTAGACAAATGGCCCTTCTGGAGCAGACCGACCTAGGCGGCCAACCCATGTGGGTCAGTCGAGCTTGTCCCCAAGCTTCTGGAATGGACTGACCCAGGAGGACCAACCCACGTGGGTCGGTCAAACTCAACCCTAAGCCACTGGAATGGAACGACCCAGGGAGACCGACCCACCTAGGTCGGTCACAACTAAAAACGCTCACGTGCCATCTTCTTCAGAGGGCCGACCGACCCACGGGACCGACCCATGTGGGTGGGCCGGAACACAAAATCTGCAAAGTTGCTGCTTCAAAACGGGGGAAAATTTTCCTCACTCCCCCATTCTCCATTCTGCACTTCCACATCTCAAAACACAAGAGAGAGAAAGAGAGGCGATTTTGAGAGGGAAAGAAGAAGAAGAGGAGAAGGAGGAAGAGAAGAAAAAGCTCATCTCCCCAAAGCTTCCAACCATCTCCAGTGGCTTCTTCTCACTCCTTCTCTCTCTACTCTTCTCCTCTCTATGTTTAAGTAGTGTTCATTTGTGCTCTAGGATGGGATTTGAACCTTAAATGCTCAAGTGTAGCTTGTAAACTTACCTCATTTATAATAGTTGGTTTATCTCCATTGAAGCTTCATTAAGGTTTTGGATTGATCACTCATGAGTGTAGCTTATAAAATTACCTCATTTATAATAGTTGATTTATCTCCATTGAAGCTTCATCAATGTCTTGGATTGATCACTCATGACATTTATTGCAATTTCTAGTGAAATTAGGGTTTAAGCTAGATTTAGGGAAGTTTAATGTTAGGGCTACTGTTAAGAGCTTGATTTTAATGATATATAGTGACTCTAGCTTTCCTTGAATTAGGAAGTATGATTAATTAGTAAGAATTTATTAGTCCAAGATTTGTAGAATCATGATTTTAACTCTAATAGGCAACTAAATTGAGGTTATGAGTGTAATTGGGCAATTTAGGTGATATCCACTATCATAGAGTACTTCTTCATCCATTAATTCCAACAAACCACTTTAGTTTACTACTTTATTGTTTTCCTTGTGTCTACAAACAACTAATCTTGCCTCTAGTTAACCCCCATTTACAGTTTTTAATTGTAATTTACTAAGATACCGAAGCTCAGGATTTAGAAACCAATTTCCTTGTGGATATGACACTTGTTATATTACAATGAATTGGGTGCACTTTCCCATTGTAGCTAGGTTTTACTGCTTAGAGTAGTTTTTCCTTTACAATTTTTTGGCGCTGTTGCCGGGGAAATTGATAGTTTCTATCATTTCCCCAGTTTTGGTATTTTAGTTTTTGTGTGTCTTTATCTAGTTTTATTTAGTTCTTAGTTATTGTTGTGTTTACTAGTTTTTCTCTATACTCATCTTTTATAATACTTTAGTTTAATTGGTGTTGATATTGTTTAGGTACCTTTTGTCTCTTCTATGCATGCCAAGCACTCGATTTAGTGGCTCCCCACTTGCCAGTCCGAGATCCAAACTTGAGCGCACCCTAAGAAGATACATTAGAGATTTGAATATGGAAGATCAAGAACCACCGGTAATTGAGGATAATGGGCAGCAGCAACACCGAACGCTCAAAGAGTACAACCAGCCGAACATTGAAAGGAGACCTTTGGCCATAGTCTTTCTGATGTTGACACCTCAAGAGGCCAGACAATGGGTTTTCAAAACACATTTCCTCACTGCTATCCGGGACTTAGGAAAATTCAGTGGGGCAAATCCTGATGAAGCTCCAAATCACCTAAGTCTCTTCCTCGTTTTTTGTAACTCCTTTGGCAAGGCTGGTAAGGTCAATGAGAGATTATGCTTGCAGCTTTTCCCTCATTGTCAGACGCTGCTTTGAAGTGGTATAAGAGCTTATAACCTTCAAGGTCAATCCACACTTGGGCGTAAATGGTTTGGAAATTCCTTGCCAAGTACTACTCCACAAGTAGAACGAGTCAATTGATCAAAGGAATTAACACATTTTACCAAGAGCCGGGGGAGACATTATACGATGCTTGGGATCTGTTCAAGGACATGTTGATGAATTTCTCCCACCATGATTTGGATGACCAATCCTTATGCCTACCCTTCTTCAATTGTCTCGATGATGGGAATAGACTCCTTATGAACTCCTCAGCTGGAGGAAGCTTCATGACTAAATCACCTCAAGAGGGAATGGAACATCTTGAGGTGATGACTAGCAACACAAGGCAATGGTCTAAGCCAAAGGGAAGAACTCCGAGAGCAGCGGGTTTCCTTCATGTTGAGCCAACGGACCATCTCTCAACTAAACTATCCTCTATCACAAAGATGGTGGAGAAGCTTACTTAGCTTGAAAAGAAACAACCAAATCTATAGCTTCCTCATCCTCTGCTTCTACTTCAACTTTAGAAGGGTGAGCAATTTGTGTGGGTCCTCACGAGACCCACTTTTACGAAGGTAAAGCTTACATCGATCAACATGAGGACATAAACTTTGTAGGCAACCGCCTCGGATATAATTACAACCAACAAAATGCCCCTTGGAGAAATCATTCATATTTCTCATGGAAGGGCAATGACCAAACCCAAGGGGACCAAGCAATACATCCAACAACCCTACGGGATATCAGCCACAAGGGTCTTCTCAACCCTCTAACCCACAAATGAGTTATAGACCTCAGCGTGGCCCACCGAGATTCAAGCAACAACCAACACCCTCTCCCTCTTTGATGGTAACCTTGCTGGATGGAAGCCATGATGCAAAACATGCAAAATATGACAATGAACTTATTGACAACCACCGAAACTAAGTTCACCGATCAAGAGGCCTTCAATCAAAGAATTGAAACTCAACTTGGTCATATATCAGAGCAACTTGCCGAGAGGCCGCCAGATACCTTCCCAAGTCAACCGAAGCCTAACCCAAGGGAACAAGCCAAGGCGGTGACATTGAGAAGCGGTAGGTTCCTCAATGAATCTTCTCCCCAAGATGAATTCAATGATCAAGAGAAACAAGCTCAAGAAAATCAAGGAAATCAAAAGAAAGACCAAGAGATAATTGAGGAAGTTCAATCTTCATCGAAAGATATTTCCAAGGATAATGAGTCTCCAGAATCACCTATCCCTTCCACTCTTGCTAAAATCCTCCATCCACTTCCTTTTCCCAATAGATTCAAAAAGAAAAATTTGGATGAACAATTTGGAAAGTTTCTAAGCATCTTTAAGAAATTAACAATTAATATTCCTTTTTATGATGCTTTGAACATACATGCCGATCTATGCTAAATTCATGAAAGACATCATTGCTATGAAAAGAACGCTGGAAGAAGCTGTTACAGTGTATCTCATTGAAGAAGTTTCAGCAGCGCTCCAAAGAAGCCTCCTTCCAAAACTTGGAGATCTAGGTTTGCCTATCATTCCTTGTTTTATTGGTGAAATTGATTGTGGTAGTGGACTTTGTGATATAGGTGCTAGTATTAATATCATGTCACTTTCAACTTTTAATAAACTTGGAATTGGTAAATGCACTCCCACCTCAATTTGATTACAACTAGCAGATAGATATTTGGTGATCCCTAAGGGAGAGGTTGAGGACTTGGTAGTGACTGTTGGAACATTTGTTTTCCCAGCTGATTTTATTGTGATAGATATGGAAGAGGACAAGAGAGTACCACTGATTTTGGGCCGGCCTTTATGAGAACTGCTAGGAACCTAATAGATGTGGAAAAGGAAAACTAATCCTGCGTCTTGATGATGAAAAATTGGAATTTGACATGTCTAAAGTAGTTAAGATACCCTCATAAGTTGAGACTGTTTTTGTAATAGATTTCATTGATTCAATTGTTCATGATCATTCTCTCTCTCTTGTCAAATATTGATGCACTTGAATTATCTTTGCTTGAGGCATATGTTGAACAGGATATTCACCTTGAGGTGACTGAAGTGGTAGCTGAACTAAATAGTATATTTGCTTGTCACAGACCATGCTACCCACCACCTGAACCATTGGAGTGTGCTTCTTAGAAGCCGCTAACCCAGTTGAGAAGCCTCCAATTATGGAGATGAAACCTTTACCCTTTTGTCTCTAATACGCATATTTGACTAATCCGTGTGTTCTACCTGTTATTATCTCCTTTTCTGTGACAGGTGCACAAGAGGAAAGTCTGATGAAGGTGCTTTAAAGCCATAAGAGGGCCATCGGGTGGTCTATTGCTGACATGATGGGAATCAGTCCTCACTTTTGCACCCACCAGATATTCATGGAAGATGACTACCGGCCGTCGGTTCAAGATGAACCCATGGAGCCCAATCATAAGCTACGAGATGCTCAAGATGAACCCAAAATTGATGCAAGAATGTATCAACGTCTCTGCGGGAAACTAATATACCTCTCTCATACTCGACCCGACATTGCGTATGCTGTGAGTGTTCTTAGTCAGTTCATGCACGACCCTAGGAAAACTCACCTTGAGGCCGCATATAGGGTTTTACACTATCTAAAAGGAGCACCGAGGCAAGGAATTCTTTTTAAAAAGGGGAACCCTTTGACAATTCATTGTTTCACTAATGCTGATTATGGTGGTTCTCTTGTTGATCGATGATCCAATACTGGATACTGTGTGTTTCCAGGCGGTAATCTAGTGACTTGGAGGAGCAAGAAGCAGAACGTGGTTGCTAGGTCATCTGCTGAATCGAAATTGAGAGCACTTGCCCATGGTCTATGCGAACTCTTATGGGTATGTATCATTCTTACTGATTTATGAATCAAATGGGAAGGACCAATGGAGTTAAGATGTGACAACAAATCTACAATTAGCATAGCTCACAATCCAGTTCAACATGACAAGACCAACCACATTGAGATTGACCGGTTCTTCATCAAAGAAAATGTGGAGGGAGGCCTGATCAATCTAAATTACATTCCGTCCGAAGACCAAGTTGTTTATGTCTTCATAAAACCTCTACATAGTCCTAGGTTCCATAGACTTATCTCCAAGTTGGGAATGCAAGATATCTACAAACCCAACTTGAGAGGGGGTGTTATTAGACCTACTTAACAATGTAATAGGCCTTGGGCCTTATTCTTTTATCATTTCTTTTGTACATACTAATGAAGGGTATAGTTGTAAACTAGGCTAGTTAGCTTATTCTTTAAGCCACCTTTGCCTATAAATAAGGTTGTAATTCTCCTTGATAGACATAAATCAATAAGAAGTATCTTCAAACTACACATTAAAATGACCAACCGACTACACCGCAACGCTAGGAGAAACACCATCACACCAAACCTGGAGCTGGGCTTCTCGGTCCACGGTCTTATTGATGGCATCTTCATCAGTGAAGATGCCAAGAGCTGGTTTAATTCCGACCTCCCCCGGGAGATAGTCCGAGAGCGCACAGTTAACCCCACGCTCATGGCAGACTTACAGCTGAGGCCTTACCTTGACTGCCTAGGGTGAAGCTGTTTGTTGACCGTGGGTGGTCAATACCACCCCCGCATGATCAAAGAATTCTACGCCAATGCTACGGCGGATAAGAGATGGGGAGAGGTCACATCCTATATCAATGGTTGTGCGATCACCATACGAAGGCCGAACATCCATCAGTTCTACAGGTTAACCAATGATGACCTCTAACACTCTTCCCGCATCCACGTGGGCGACCTGAATGCCCACCGGCGTCGCTATCTCGACACCCTCCCGGTCCAGACCAGACCCAAGAACCACGACGGGACAGATGTCAAGGTCACCATGACCCTGAACATGGTGCGAGATCTGGTCAAGCAGATCATGTTGGCGCTCATTCGACATAATATCTTACAGAGGGACAACAAGGACCTCAATGCAACGGACGGCTACCTCATGGACCATATGACCGCCCCGGATCCAGAGAATCCGCTCTCCTTCTTGGATCTCATGATGTCTCACCTCTACCACATTGTCGAGAATAAGGAGACCTACCACTTGGGTTTTCCTCACTTCCTGTAGAGGTAGTTCTCCCGCTTCGAAGTACAACCTATGAAGGGGGAGCTGGTCAACCTGCCCATGGACCTCATCCACGACTACTCTCTCAGGCGGATGGGTTTTGTTCGCACTAACGCCGGTTGGCAGAAGGTGGGCGCTACAAAGAGCCAGAGCAGCGAGGAGTCCTCCTCGCCAGGTCCTTCCACCCACAACACCACTTCAGCTCCACTCCTTGCTCTCACTCCACCTCCACCTCCACCATCTGGTTTAGTCACGCAGGTACATTTTGAGGCATATCAGCGCCAAGTGGAGGCACAACTTCAGTATCTATGTGAGCACCTTGAGCGTAGTGGTCTCCCTCCCCAGTAGCATACATATGACTCGGGTATCGACGTGCTATTTTCTCTGAAACTTTTATGTTTTAATTCGGATATTGTTTATGTTTCGGTCATTTGAACTTCGTTTACTTTCACATTGTAGTACTTTACTTTCAGTATTACTTTTATGTTTTCGAACCATTTGAATATTATGGTATAGGAATCATATGTGAGTCCCCTTTTGGTATCTAGCCTTGGGCTTTTTGTGTATTCTTCAGAATCTCTTTTGCACCCTCTTTTTGGTTATGCATTGTAGATATATACACATTGGGAACTAATACATCCCAAGGATGAGTTAGGAACAATTCAAAAGAAACTCTTGCGAATTTCTCCTGGAATCTTCGGCTCTCACTGTCGGAGCTAGCACTTCAATGAGTCTAGACACTTGCAAGTGTGGGGGAACCCCGCCAACAACTCAAACTTTATCAGGGAAGTACTAGTTCTTTAATTCTTTAACTTGTACACAATGCATTATACTTTTCATAGCTCTATGTTTCGTGCTTCGAAAAGGTCTTTTGTTTATTTCTCCCTGCTTCTATTGTTGAACAATGAGGACACTGTCTCATTCAAGTGTGGGGGAACCAACCTTTTCTTTTTTGTGCACTTCTCAACTTCACATGTTTATATGCTACTTCCATTTAGGAGTTACATTTTTAGGAAGCAAGTGATTCTATGAAGTCTTGGATTTCTTCATAATTTTTTTAAAAAAAAAGTTCTCTATTGAGGAGCATATAAATGCGTTGCAACCTTATGACCTTATCCTTGGTGAATTTTATTGCTTAGGGATTATTTCTATCTTCTCATTTAGGGATTGCTAAGGGGTACTTCATTGTAAAAAAATTTAGAAAAAGAAACTTGAGAGACACCATTGGTAACCAACACAAATGAGAGTTGAGTGTTCTTGAATGCAATGGCAAAATGCCTAGATATCTTCTCCTCATCTCTTGTTGAAAAAGTGAATCAAATGCAACTCTCTATTTCTCCTTTTGTTTTTTCCTCAATGCCCATTCTTGAGAGAAGTTGGTCATGGTAAAAGTTCTCCAAGTTTCATAATCTTTAAGAACTTTGAAGCACTCTAGATCATATCCCGAAAGTCTATATTTTTATCTGCCTTAAGCACACCTATGTCACCATGATTAGGTTGGTTTGCACTCCTCATGATTTCCACCCTTTTTGTTCACAATTATCCAAAAAATTCATTTGAACACTTGCTTGCTTCAAATTTTTCTCCTTCATATGGGTCTTAGTCTTGCTTCGGGACAAGTAAATAGATAAGTGTGGAGCATTTGATAAGTGGTTAAATAATGTAATTATGGGGTATTTAGTTATCTTCATTTCATTCAACTGTTGACCTATTTCACCACTTTATAGAGCATTTTGTTAATATTGGTGAACTTATACTCTTTTGGTTACAATATAGGTAAAAGCTCATTTGGGCATGCTTTTGAGACCAAATACACCCTCTAGCCAAGATCCAACATTGTCGGAAGCAAATCGAGAATGACAGAGGAGTTCGGGAAACCTTCAGTAGACAAGTGGCCCTTTTGGAGCTCGTCTCCAAGCTTCTAGAACGGACCAACCCAGGAGGACCGATCCATGTGAGTCAGTCAGACTCAACCCTGAGCCACTGGAATGGACTAACCCAGGGAGACCGACCCACCTGGGTCGGTCACAACTAAAAATGCGCACGTATCATCTTCTTCAAAGGGCCGACTGACCCACGGTATCGACCCGCATGGGTCGGTCAGAATACAAAATCTACAGAACTATTGCTTCAAAACGGGGGAAATTTTCCCTCACTCCTCCATCATGCATTATGCACTTCCACACCTCAAAATACATTAAGAGAGAGGGGATTTTAAGAAGGAGAAGAGAAGAAAGAGCTCACCTCCCCCAAGCTTCCCACCACCTCTAATGGCTTCTTCTCACTCACTCTGTACTCTTCTCCTCTCCATGTTTGAGTAGTTTTCATTTGTGCTCTAGGATGGGATTTGAACCTTAAATTCTTAAGTGTAGCTTGTAAACTTACCTCATTTATAATAGTTGGTGTATCTCCATTGAAGCTTCGTTAATTTCTTAGATTGAACACTCGTGGCATTTATTGCAATTTCTAGTAAAATTAGGATTTGAGCTAGAAATTGGGAATTCGAGGATAAACCCTAACTTGCATTGCTCAAGATTTAGGGAAGTGTAATGTTAGGGCTATTGTTAAGAGCTTGATTTAAATGCTATCTAGTGACTCTAGATTTCCTTGAATTAGGAAGTGTGATTAATTAGGTGAGAATTGATTAGTCCAAGATTTAAAGAATCATGATTAGCTCTAACACAAGAGAAGTACATCACTAATATATTGCAAAGAACTAACATGCTAAAATCCAAACCCAACCCTACTTCTATAACCCCTATAGTTTCTCTTGACAACACAAACTCACCCCTTTATAAGGATGCCACATAGTACAAGAGCATTGTTGGTTCATTGTAGTATTTACCTATGACCATACCCGATATACAGTTTGTTGTAAATCGGGTTTACCAGTTCATGCACAAACCACAAGTTGTTCATTGGAAAGCGGTGAAGAGAATATTGATGTACCTTAATATATAACACCAGGAAGCTTGGTGTTTTCTATCCTGTTACGCCACTTGACACTATTAATGTGTTTTCATATGTGGATTGGGCAGAATCTATTGTTGACCACAACTCCACCTCTAGTTTTGTGTCTTCCTTGGCCCGCACATGATTTCCTGAAGTTCAAAAATATAGAGAGGTTGAATACAAAGCATTGGCAACAGCCACTGCAGAATGTATTTGGATATTGCAATTACTTCACAAATTAGGATTCGACTGCAAAAAAAACCCCAATTGTACTTTGTGATAACCTGAGCACGACTTACCTTGCGAAAAATCCAATCTTGCCTAGCCGAATGAAGCACATTGGAAGTCGATTATTACTTTGTGCGAGAGAGGGTAAAATCGGGGCACTTCAGGTGAGCATGCTCACGCAGAATGGAAACTTGCTGATGTCTGACTAAACCCCTTGCTCCTTTTGCGTTTCACCGAGTCTGATCGAAGCTTCCATTGCACACAGACACAAGCTTGGACCGCGGGAGAATGTAAGCCCAGTGATACTTGGACCTGTTTTATCTTGTAAATAATAGCCCAATACATATCAGATTGCATACCCTAGTTCTACTAAGATATATAGCAGTGAATAGTAACTGATCAATACAAATAAATACACACACATTGTTTATACACAGTCTCTCAATTTAACTAAGAAGCGTGCAGATGTTCTTATAGGAGTTCGACATGTTTTATTTTTTAGTGTTCGATTGATCCTCATTATATATAAAAAGCACATTTGGAGATGACAAACGCGTGCCGAACAACATACAGTCTTCCCTCCATGGGCGACCCCATTGCCCCTGAACATCTAGTAGACGTTCATGCCCAGGTTATCATTAGTACTGCCGTCTCTTAAAATCTTATCGAAACTATATTTTTAGCCCAATCTGAATAATCTCATCGCCACGACTAAACAGAGATTTCATCCAAGCATCAGTGATTTTCAATTGATATTCAAGAAAGATACTTGTTACCCCTCGGGCCTCTGATCATAGAAACAATATTCGACCAAAAAAACCCAACAGATCAGAACCTTTGGATGTTCAGTAGAACATCTTCAATCAATTGGAAGTTTTCTGAATTTGAAAAGATTTCTTAAACTCAAGGGACTAATATCTTTTGAAGCATCTTGGCCAACAGTTTCTACAAGAATGAAGTGAATTATAAACGCTAGATTATGTGCATTAGAAATGTTTATACGGGGTATAGGGGTCGACGACCGCACCATCGATACAGATTAACCCTAGCTCCTTTCCCAACAAAGATATCAAGCATATTAAAGTTAATTTCCTGGAACATCAAATAGTGCATGTACTATTTTTATAAGGTGAAATGAAATTGCTTACATCCATTCTACAACCACTCTACTACTGAGTGGAACGATGCGTTCAAAAGAAACAGAACAGATCATTTCGCAGCAGAGTTCTAAAGAAGATTGCAAGGCTGAACTAGACAGGCATATAAACGAAGGATGATTTAAACAGAAGGAATATTAAAAGCAAAGTCACGTGTCCAAAATCAAAACACATGCAATCCTCCATTGGCTGAGTACGAGTATAATCTTATATGTCAACCCTGGCCTTGTTTGACGCCCTACAAAACTTCATCATTTGTCGTACTTGGTTGAGCATGTATTCTTGAGAAATGCCGCTGTGGAAGTTGATAGACATCAACTTGAGGGCAGGAGTGCAGCTCAGTAGACGCTCAATTACCTTCATCTCAAGATGAGTCCCTGATATATTTGTGAAATCAACTCTAATGAGACTCTTAAGCTTATAACCAATGTTTTCATCATCCTTCAGCTCTGCCACCCCACTAGCGCCATCAACCTGACAATTTTGTTGTTCTCGTTGCAATTAAAGTGGGTATTAATTGTTGATAGAAGTGGGTATTAATTAGGGAAGTGCAGCATCGAAACAGGTCAAGAAACAAGAAAAGTGAAGTTCAACTATTACCAGAGAAATGGCAAGTTGCGTCAAATTCGGAAAACTCTTGACTGAGTTCCATACATAGACAAGCACATCCACAGTGTGTAATCCAACGAATGACAAATTTTTCACTTGATCATATCTTGCAAGCTTTATCGAATCACTGTGACGTGCCAACAACTGTCCAAGGAGAAAAATGCGTGTAAGTCGCATAGCAATAATGTGAAAAACAATCCGAAAATAGAAGAGCACTGAATCTAAAATTACTTTACCTCACAGAATCGGCCTCCTAATTTTATCTTGACAAGCTTAGTCATGCTGTTGAAAAAAGTAGGGATGACAGCACGCATGCCCTCCCATGGATCAGGTAAAACTTCCATCATGATATCCAATACCTCTATATTATCAACATTTATGAGAAACAGCCACGCAAAGTTTCCATGAACACACAAGTGACGGAGCTGAGGGGCATCAATATCAAGGCTTTGCTCACTGAAGTCGAGATTCTGCAACACCAGTTTCTCAAGTGTTGGACAGCTTGACACAAACCTAGAGATAGCATCTGATGTAGCTCGACAATTGCACAATTCAAAGCTTCCTAGACTGGGAAACCCTTGGAATGAAGCCGGAGGGGAAAACGCGCAGTTGCGGAGCTGCAAGTGTGTCAAGCGAGCCGTAGAAGACATAACATTACGAAAGACACAAGCAGGCACAATATATGGGTTTGTTCCGTCAGTCTCCACAGACAGTTTATGAACATCCGACCAAAAACTTTTAATTGCATGATCGAAAATCCTAACACCGTAATTTTCAATATCCCATGGAACATATAATGAAAGATCTCGAGCAAGAGATTTACGTTGCAGCAGAATACTGGTGATTATATGCAGATAATCAGAAAGTGATCTGTTAATGGCCAGGCAGATGGAACTATGAAACTCTCTGTCGAGCAGCAATGATGGATGCTGAGACCATAAGAGTCTCCACTTGGTGGATAAAACACTCGTTCTTACCCTGTCTTTCTGTGGTAAACTTTCAAGTATATGCTCGATCATGGAGATAGGTAAGCTACTGAGTCTATCCATATTCGGAAGAAATGAGTGTTTGGAACTGAAGCGAGATGAAGCCTGCCCTCAACCAGTTCCTTCACAATCAATATGGGGTATGCACTTTGTCATCCTTTATAGCAGAACAATGGTTTCTTGGAAGTGAAAATGAAAAGTAATGATTAACCCTAACATTGTACTCCCTCCGTCCCATTTTTGACCGTCCAGTTTATTATTTGGATTTTAATATTTAATATATAAGATAATATATTTTTATAAATCTATGTTTTATAATAGAATTTTATGTGAAAAACTATATATTATACAATTTAATTTTTAAAAATTATTTTATCTTATATGTTTAATATTAAGGTAGAAAACAGAACACTTATAACGAGATTAAATTAATGCGCTGACATACAGTATGCTTCGACTTGATCTAGGGGATGCAGTAACATCAATGAGGCATCCATTTCCACTGAAAAGTAATGATAACATGACGTTCTAACTTTATGCTGCTTTCACCGGATCAAAAATCGGGCATCTAGACAAATTTGTCTTCATCCAAATTCCGTAACCTGACCCGTAAAACTATTTTGAATCACAATCCACCTTATCAAGAGTAGATACTGGCTGCGTTCGGTAGGTTATTTTGTGATTGTTTTGGTCTGGTTGTTTTGTGGTTGTTTTATATGTGGTAGTATATTATTGGAGTAGAACATAGGACCCACGTGGGACCCACATAGGGACCACCCCAAAACTACCCAATTTATGCCACAAAACAGCGCCGGCCGAACGAAGCCAGTACTATCTCCGTCCCACTTTGACGTTACTGTTTGCTTTTTAGCACGTTTTTCCAATCAATATTAAATATATAAGATAAAATAATTTTAGAAAACAAATTTCTATAATATATAGTTTTTCACATAATGATTCCATTGCAATACTTAGATTTATAAAATTATGTTATCATATATGTTAAATATTGAAATCAAACGACATATCCAAATAGTAAAGGGGAAGATCAATGAGGGACGGAGGAGTAAAATATTTCTAACTTTTACCTAATTTGTACATAATATAATACTAGGTTAACACATTTTAAGTAGTAAGATTAAGCTGTATAGTTGTTTTGGTAGCATATTTATAGTATATTTAGATAGTTATTTTGTGTTGGTATATTTATAGTATATTTATTGGTATATCTGTAGTTGTTTTGAAAACTAATGTTTGACGGTGCGATATATTTACAATGTATAAGTTAGTTATGTGTGGTGTGTTTACCGTTTTCTATACTAACATTATAAGAAGGAAAAAAATTCACAAACCATATATTATTATAAGTAGTTAATTTATAGTATTAAACCTATATGATAAAGTAAAGAAAAGGAAAATATTATATAACCAATAAATTTTTAATTCTTAATATTATTTAAAGGGCCCGTTTGATATTCATATTTATATTTCGTGCATTTTTAAGGATTTGTGGAGAAAAAGATACCACAACAGAAGAAGCCCACTAAAAAAATTGGTAGATTAAGATAATTTTTGACCTTTGTCATAACCCAGATATACCCTACAGGGCAAGGGTGGCAATTTTTACTCAACCCGTTAATTCGACCTAAACCCAACTGTAAATAGTGGGTATTGGTTACGATCATTGATCCATTTAATTTTTGGGTTGAGTATGAGTTCCCTATTAAATATATAGGTTGGGTATGAGTTAACGGTTCTAACCCGAATTCAACCCGACCCGTTTACTTAGTTTAATTAAAAATAAATAAATAAATAAATATATGCATATTTTACTTAAATATATATTAATTCTATAACCATTAGTATAATAGCAAACAAAAATACTATAACTACATTAGGCCCACACAAATAATTATTTTATAATCCAAATACATTTTCTAGGTGATCTATATCCACCATTCACTATTTGTTTGAAAACATAAATATTATGTCAATCATTAGTCGCGCAAACTCCCCGTTCACACTATTTCATCCGCACAAATAACAGTTATGGGTTGAGACTATTGACCCATTTAACATAATGTTGACATTTGGAAAAACGGTATACAATGATTCGAAATAAATGATCGTCATGTACATGCACGCTTTTATGGATGGCTGATCATTCTACAAAAAAATAAAAGTATTTGTATTTAAACGGGTTAAACGGGTCGGGTTTGGGATCAATGATTTTATATGGGTTGGTTAGGTTGAAAATTTGTAACCCGATTATTTTTTGGTCGAGTATGGGTTAATACAATTTTAATCGGGTTGGGTATGAGTGAGTTTCAACCCGACCCATTAACCTGAATTGCTACACCCCTACTGCAGGGTGATAAAGCTATCCTTAACCAAATTCCTGGAGCAGCACCGTTAATAATAGAAACGCATCATTGCTGATTGTGCATGTCTCATTGGGTTCGTTTGGGGACAGCTGCTCGGGGCTGCTGTTGGGTCCTGCTGCTGGAAATTAAAAAGCTGTCTGCTGATGGTTTTACAGAAGCTGTGAGCTGTTGATTTTGTGTTTGGTGGAACGTCTGCTGATGGTTTTAAAAAGCAGAGACAGTTGTTAGGTTCTGCTGCTGAAAATTGAGAAACTGTCTGCTGATGATTTTACAGAAGCTGTTAGCTGTTGGTTTTGGGTGTTTGGTGGAAGCCTGCTGATTTTAGAAATTGGGAAGCTCCCAGCTGCTGGAAGCTGTCCCCAAACGAGGTCATTATCTTCTTCAACCTACACACAAACCCTACGCTTTCATCATTCTTATTACCGCATTCAATTACCGGTGAACAGGATCGCCAAAGAGAAGAAGATAAGTTCTGAGTATATTTTTTAGCGTTGTTTTCAATCTGGTGTGCGACGAGATGCAGCAGTTCGTATTCCAGTGATTTATCTCCCACTCGTACAATACTAGGGTTTTGATGTTTCAAAAATAAAATATTACCGGTGAACAGAATGTGGAAATGCAGAACAAAGCGTGCTAATGAAGAAGACGACATCAGGGGTGTACTAGTCTTTTTAGCATTAATATCTTACTTTCATCGATCGTGGCCAGCGAATACAAATGGCAGCCACACATTAATCCCGACGATCATCAGCGAATCGCGGAGAGATTAATCTGCACATTAATAAGTATCAATTTCATAAGTCACCATCAAAGGGTCCCTAAGTACAAATTAACTTCTAAACAATATATTATTCCATTCTATAATTTTATAATTCTTACAAATATAAAAACGTAATGAAAAGAGAACAAGAATTTCAAATTTTTTGATAATGTTGTGTGAATTTATTTAATGAAATTTAATTGTGAATAATATATTATATTTTATAGTTTTGTATGTTAATAATTTAAATACAATAATATTTTTATAAATTTTTAATAAAGAGATCAATTAATCTGTATATTTATTGTTTTTTTCTTTTATTAATCAATGGTATTATAAATAATATGTTGTGAATTTGTATTTTAATATGAAGTCACAGTAATTGCAAGGAGGAAAAAGATAGACGAAAGTGAAGGGATGGGAAGGAAATGACAGCATATACTGACAACATATGTTGTGGACAAAACATGTCAATCAGTCAAACAGTAAGCAACATATGTTGTGGATAAAACATGTCAATCAACCAAACAACAGAATAAAATAAAAGGGTCCACATTAATATATATCAGCTCAAATATACTCATATTTGTGTTAGGTTTATGCTGACTGCACCTACGGATTTTGTTTTTCAAGTGTAGAAACCCCAACACTAGAAGTAGTATGATTAATTCTCATAATTATAATAAAGTTAGATAAAATCTATCATAATGTTTGAAAATGAAAGAAAAAAAAGAAATGTCCAATAACAAGTTAATTGGTTAATTCACTAAGATATATATAATTTAGCACTCTATTTTGTTAATACCACCCAACCAAATCAAATTCAATCGGTTATTTATCCGTCCATTCAAACAATTTTTTTTCAAAATTCAAAAAAATCGGTGAACAAAAAATTTTGAAAAATCTTTTATTTCTCTATTTCTTTTTATTTTATCTGGAATGATAGCAAATTCCAATATTATAGGTGAGACTAGACACTCAACTCAAAACAAAACTCGATTTATTTATGCTTCATTATCGGTATGCATTAACTATCACACCGCTCCTTATTTCTTAATTAACATATTGATTTACATTTAACTTTTTCTTATTTATACCTTTTTATGTATAAATTCCAGGATTTACATATAAAAGTATGTGGGTAATTTTTTTTTATTACTATTACTCCCTCCGTTTCTAATTGACCTTCCTCCTTATTATTTGAGCATGTTGTTTGAGTTCAATATTTAATAATTAAGATAACATAATTTTATAAATCTAAGTATTACAATGAAATCTTTATGTAAAAACTATATGTTGTCGAAATTTATTTTATAAAATTATTTTATTTTATATGTTTAATATTGAAATAGAAAAACATGTCAAAAAACAAACAGAAAAGTCAATTAGGGACGGAGAGAGTACTCCCTCCGTCCTGAATTGACCGTCCTATTTACTATTTGGACATGTCGTTTGACTTCAATTTTTAACATATAAGATAAATTAATTTTAAAATTTTAAGTTTTGCATATCAATCCTTACATAATAAACTATATGTTACAAAATTTAGTTTTATAAAATTATTTTATCTTATATGCTAAATATTGAAGTGGAAAAACGTGCCATAAAGTAAACATGACGATCAATTCAGGACGGAGGGAGTACTATTTAACGTATTTTAGTTTATTTTAGTAACCGTAAAGAAAATGACTTTAAAGTAAAATCGAAGCCAAGTCAGACGAGAAGAGGTAGAGTTCGGCTGAACTTTCGCAGATGATTTAGAGGGTCACTACGCTCAGTCGGGTTTTCACTTCGCTCAGTCGGAAAAAGACTATTTTGCCCCTACTATAATAATTTTCAAATATTTCTATATTTACCCACAATTTATGATATATTACAAGGTGACCCCAAATTTCATTATATAAAGGAAGTGAATATGATATGAAATCATATTCAATTCATAAATCCTAAAGTTAGAGAGATAAAGTTAGAGAGATAAAGAGAGGAAATGGTTTCTTTCGGAAGTTTGAAGAAAAAACTTTTCGGTAAGAAGAGTAAAAAAGATGGAGGAAATGCTGAAGATGGTGTTCCAGAAATGCAAGACGAGTATGCAGATGATGTTAGGAGCGAAGGTACTCACGAGGAGCTATCCATGTCTAGGTATTTTCTGTTGTTATTTTAGCAATTTAGAGGCAATTTATGTATAAAAGTAGCTAGAAATATATACAAACTGAACGAAAAAAGCAAGGAAAAAAACGCCGGCCCACACGTACCCGTAAATGGCGCGCCTGCGCCGTCTCTTTCTCCCTGCGCGCGCTCTTCGCGCACCCAGGCTTAGCCGCGCCCGCGCCCACCCCTGCTCACCCCACGCGCCCACAGCAGCTGCGCCCCACTCTGGCCACTCCACTCGCTACGCGCTCCCCACCTGATCAACTCGCGCCTGCGCGCATCCCTTGATGCGGACGCCGGCGCCGGCGACTTTAGTCGGCGCCTGCGCGGTGCCCGTTTTTCAAATCGCTGTATCTTCTTCGTTATTGCTCCGTTTTTCGATCCGTTTGCGCCGTTGCGTTTGTCTTTTCATGTACTTTACGATGATATACTTTGCTGATTATTTTGATGGCTTATGTGTGATTTATTCTAAAGTACGTAGTATTAGGGTTTACGAGTAGCACTTGATGAATAACGACGTTTTTCTGCTTAGGGTGATAACGATGATGAATTCGAGGATGCGAACGTAGACGCAAGTCATGTATTTAATAGTAGCCTAGTCTTTGGCGATGCAGAGGAGGCGGTTGGTTATGCCTTTCGCACCGGAGAGGCTAATAATATTTATCTAATTAGACAGACTAAGCGAGACGACGGTGAAGTAATACTAACGTGTGAGAGGTACGGCAAGCATAGGCCACGGGTTAGCACAGGAGAATCGTCATCGTCGAGTCAAAGGCCACGGCGTGCCACGAAGAAATGCAACTGCCCTTTCCGCCTAAGCATCAGGGGTGGGGTTAAGACGGGCTGGTCTGTCTTGGTAATGGTCCCGACGCACAACCACGCGTTAGCGAGGAACCCACAATCTCACTTCGTCCGGCCTCGCTTTAGCGTCGACGAAAGGGCAAGCATGAAAAGTTTGTACAGGAGTGGTGTTGCGCCTAGGCAGATGTGGGCCCATTTACATGACAAGAACCCTGAAAGTACTGCAGACAAGACATCGATTCATAACCTAGTTTCGAAATTCAGAAAAGAAGATCGTGGCGGACGTACAGATGTAGCGTCCTTCATGCACTCGCTAGATGAACGTAATTATAGTTGGTGGTCCGAGAAAGATGCAAGTAAGTGTCGGCACATCTGTTCAGTGTTGGTTTATTTGTCTGTTAATCACTTTAAATGTTAGTTCTAATTAAATATCCATTTTGCAGGGAATCCATCTAGGCTGGGTCTTGTCTTGTTTGCGCACCCTTTTTCGCTGACGCTCGTTAAGATGTTTCCTTATGTAGTGCTCATTGATAGCACTTACAAGACGAACATGTACAAGGTGCCTCTAGTGGAGTTCGTCGGAGTCACGTCGTGCGGCAAGAACTTCTGCATAGCGTTCTGTTTTGCGGTCAGAGAGGAGAGTCTGCATACACGTGGATGCTTAATCAGCTGACGAAGGTGTTGATCTATCCTCCAAATGTGTTTGTCACTGACAATGAAAAGGCGCTAGTGAAAGCACTTTCAGTGGTATATCCTTCTGTACCACATCTTCTATGTCGTTGGCATATATGCAAGAATGTGGCTGCCAATGCGCTTAAGATAATGCATATTGACCGTGACAGAGTCAATTTAGTAGTGCATCGGTGGAAGCGACTAGTTTACGCCTCAACTATTGCGAAGTACGATGAACAGTACGGGAAATTAGTACACTCCTACGGCGCCAACAATCCTTTCGTTGTGTACTTGAACAACACATGGCTATGTCAGCGTGAGAAATTTTGTGAGGTATGGGTTAAGAGATTCAGGCATTTCGGCAACACATCTACCAACAGGTTAGCTTAACTTTAATTGTCAACATGTTCTGTTGTTTGTATTGGTATGTTTCCCATTTATCTGATACTAATTGACTTCCAATGTGTAGGGCGGAGAGCGCCCACTCAGCTCTAAAGTGTTGGCTTCATACATCCACCGGATCTCTAGACACATGCTTCGACAGCATACATAGATTCGTCGAAGGGCAACATTTTCACATTAAACAAGACTTCGAGTTCTCCATTGACAGAAGGGTTTCGGAAGACCAGCAAGTCCCATTTTTATTTCTGGTCAATCAAGTGAGCCTCAAATGTTTGGAAATACTCCAGGATCAGCTGAGAAGCGGGAGGTGCGATATTGACCACACAACATCGTACGAAGATGTTTGTGCGTTTACTTCGACCATGGGATTACCGTGCGCGTTTCGTATGTTTCAGTACATTCAAGCCGGTCTGAATATACCAGTTGAAGAAGTGCATATCTTCTGGCGAACACTCAGATACGACGCACAACAAGAATTTGAAGCACAACGCCAAACATACGATGAGTCGTATAGCACAGAGGAACAACTCTCATGTGTAGGTTTATGGTATGATGATCTGTCTCAGCGGTATGATCCTACGACGATTGAACAAGCGTTCAACGCGTGGAAGCCAATATGGGAGCCCGAGGATGATCACACTGGTTTACAGCCACCAGAGGTGAAGGCGCCTAAGGGAAGACCCACTACCAAAAAAAAGAAGAGGCCAAACACTAGGGACAAGTCCGAGCACGAGCATTTAGGTCTTGGAAACCGTGGTCCGCCCCTACGACGTTCGCAGTCTCAGCGACGCTCGACAGCACCCCAAAGTACAAGTGATCATGGGCCGTCAATGCAACACAGTCAATCACAGCGTTGGTCATCTGAGCGAATGAGTCAAACTGGAGAAGGACCGACAATGCAACACAATCCACCTCAACAACATGCACCATATCCGACATACTGGAGCCCCTGGAAATACTCGTCGTATTGGACTGACCTCGATCCGCAATTAGGTAATTATATTATAGGTTACAGGGAGATAGTGGGTGATGGAAACTGTGGGTTTCGAGCCATTGCTGATGCCGTGTACAACGATGAAAGGCTATGGAAACAGGTTAGACGTGCATGCTTGGATGAGCTGGAGGATAGAAGAGATTGGTGGTTAAATAAAGTTGAACAAGATTGGTACGATAGACAGTACCATCGACTGAATTGGTTTGCAGACACATTTGCACCATCACAATACTGGATTGAAATTCTAGATATTGGTGTCATCGTGTGCACTGTATACCACATTGCGCTTATCAGTTTTTCAAAAGGATACGATGGTAAGGCTACTGGGTTGGTCGCACTGCCGCTACGTGATGATCGGGGGTTAGGTCGTCCAACAGCAGAGGTCACTCTTGCATGTGTCGCTGAGCAGTCTCATTTCATTAGACTCCAAACAGTCGAAAATTGTCCAGTCCCAATCTTGAATCCGATGTGGCGACGTTGGCATGAGCCCTCAGTTACAGCTTATATTGATCCGTACTTACCGCGCAATGCAGAGTGGTACAGATTGTTTCCCCCAATTGGTGAACCAGGACGCTTGATTATAGAAGATTAGAATTTGTAAAATTTTGTTGAATTCTTTGTATGCCATTAGTATATTCAAGAAGCATTGTGATGTTTTACAAGATTAATGTATTGAAGAAGGACATTGAAAATTTTGAGTGTTTTAGTGTCTCATGTTGATACAGTGGATTATACTTTATCTAATAAAAGCAAATTCATCGTAGATACAATGCGTTCTAACACTACTGCTGTTAGCGACTCAACGTCCTACAAAGAATTTAGACCACCCAGATTGGCATTGATCTTAAGAAGCACATATGACACCTAATTTACCAAAAAAAAAAGTTGTACAATATTTCATCTGTTGCTAATGATCGAATTTTGGCCCATCTGTGTTTCTAACCGCTGGACAAGATGCTGATCCTTACTTGGTCAACCAAGGGTAACTTTTCAAGTATACCTTCGATCACAACATCAGCAAGGTTACTGGTAATGAATGCTTTTTGGCCATCAGTAATCGTAGGTTGAATACCATACTAATAGTGAATACGTATAGTGACTTCATGTTGAGTGGATGCTTTTATCCCGTTAGTGAACAACTTTGTGATGTTTTGCAAGATTAATGTATTGAAGAAGGACATTGAAAATTTTGAGTGTTTTAGTGTCTCATGTTGATACAGTGGATTATACTTTATCTAATAAAAGCAAATTCATCGTAGATACAATGCGTTCTAACACTACTGCTGTTAGCGACTCAACGTCCTACAAAGAATTTAGACCACCCAGATTGGCATTGATCTTAAGAAGCACATATGACACCTAATTTACCAAAAAAAAAGTTGTACAATATTTCATCTGTTGCTAATGATCGAATTTTGGCCCATCTGTGTTTCTAACCGCTGGACAAGATGCTGATCCTTACTTGGTCAACCAAGGGTAACTTTTCAAGTATACCTTCGATCACAACATCAGCAAGGTTACTGGTAATGAATGCTTTTTGGCCATCAGTAATCGTAGGTTGAATACCATACTAATAGTGAATACGTATAGTGACTTCATGTTGAGTGGATGCTTTTATCCCGTTAGTGAACAACTTTGTGATGCTTTTATCCCATCTGTGTTTCTAACCGCTGGACAAGATGCTGATCCTTACTTGGTCAACCAAGGGTAACTTTTCAAGTATACCTTCGATCACAACATCAGCAAGGTTACTGGTAATGATGCTTTTTGGCCATCAGTATCGTAGGTTGAATCCCATACTAATAGTGAATACGTATAGTGACTTCATGTTGAGTGGATGCTTTTATCCCGTTAGTGAACAACTTTGTGATGTTTTGCAAGATTAATGTATTGAAGAAGGACATTGAAATTTTGAGTGTTTTAGTGTCTCATGTTGATACAGTGGATTATACTTTATCTAATAAAAGCAAATTCATCGTAGATACAATGCGTTCTAACACTACTGCTGTTAGCGACTCAACGTCCTACAAAGAATTTAGACCACCCAGATTGGCATTGATCTTAAAGAAGCACATATGACACCTAATTTACCAAAAAAATTGTACAATATTTCATCTGTGCTAATGATCGAATTTTGGCCCTCTGTTTTCTAACCGCTGGACAAGATGCTGATCCTTACTTGGTCAACCAGGGTAACTTTTCAAGTATACCTTCGATCACAACATCAGCAAGGTTACTGGTAATGAATGCTTTTTGGCCATCAGTATCGTAAGGTTGAATACCATACTAATAGTGAATACGTATAGTGACTTCATGTTAGTGGATGCTTTTATCCGTTAGTGAACAACTTTGTGATGCTTATCCCATCTGTGTTTCTAACCGCTGGACAAGATGCTGAAAAAATGTTTTTTTACTAATTAATTGTACACATATTTGAAACATATTTTTAAGACTTCAAAAGCGATTATATTTTTAGAGTTTCATTTTCATCACATTGTTCACACATCATTTCTCATAATGTTACACTTATTCCACACACACATCATTTTAAACCTTTAAACAAAAAACGGTTGTGATGACTACTAGTACATGAAAGCCAAATATGGATGCACTGATTAAGCGGGAGGAGGTCGTCTCCTCGTACTAGCCCTGTACCGTGATTGTGTTCCCTACGGTCCGCCTCAGCCTGCTTCGTATTACATCTAGGTCTTCGAATCTGAATCATCTTCATACTTCACAAGAATCCTAACTCTTTCCATTATTTCTCCAAGGTCTAAGAAGTTCTGCAACATCATGCATACGTCCGCATCGGTTAGTAAATCGACGATAGAGTCGTTGTACAGATCTTGGTCCATCCTAAGGTAGACAATGGAAAAGACGTTGAGTTGCTGATTATCAAAATGTGATCTGACAATTTGATTTAATGAAGCTGTTAGGTGGTTAACACTTCTCGGAGTTCTAATTTCTGTATTGATCACTGCCCATCCCGGAGCACGTTGGAACCGTGCCCCGTATTCATTGAGTGCGGTGTAATGGTTCACGTGAATTGCAAAGGGAATTGACATCCTAATGACATAAACAAGAATGAATTATTTAAAATGAAATAAACATAAATTAAAATTACAATAACCACATCAGTTTAAGCATCAATACAGAATGTTCAAAAACAACATAAACTAATAACTCTACTAATATCCAAACCCACCACCACTATACCCACCCCTACCATACTCACCACCACCATACCCACCGCCCCAGAACCACTACCAGCATGTCGTCCCCTGATCACCACGCCCACCCCTCCCATCACCATGTCCTCCCCTCCCATCACCCGGTCCCCTCGCATCATCACCGCGCCCACCATCACCCCCACCACGACGCGCCTGCTCCATGTGCCTACGGTACATACCCTCCCCTCTAGGCCTAAGGCCTCTGGTGCGATGCCCCGCGATGTACCACTCCATGCCAGCACGAGGCTGGTTAGGGTTCCTGTGACGTGTGGCCGAATCAGGGGTGGTCGGGACATTAAGCCGGCAGTACTCAAAGGCCATCTCCAGCGTATCAGCCGCCCAGGGGGGGAAACCCGTGGGCCAACCCGGGTTGTTCTCCGGTGCGAGACTCATGATAAGCGGCGCTGTCTCATCCCAATACTGCAGTAAGGTATAAATGTGAAGTTAGTATTTAAAAACAATTACAAACAAAAAAAATTAACAAGACTAAGTATTTACCTGGAGCTGATCCTCTCGTCGTGTACTGGGGCCACCGTCCGCTCCCAGGGGACGCACCTGAACATGAGAAACGCGCTGGAACCACCGGATGTAATCCGGGGCCACGGCCCATGGCATATCCGCACGTGCCAGAGGAAACCTCCACCTGCTGGGCCCTGTCGTGTTGTCCCACACGGCTGTCCCGTAGTCGTACGAAGCAAGGTACGTCTTCCCATGTCTGGGACGATAATGGCTGTCGGGTCTGATAGGCTGAGGGGGGATAGTCTGCATGTATCCAAACTGGCGCAGACACCGCTCGGGCATATACGGCTCAGCAATATCCAAGAACTGTATGGTGCCATAATACCGGGAGCGCGCCTGTGATACGAGGGCACCCTCTGCCTCAAATGGCAGCCAAACAACCTACGTTTCATTTAATGGAAAACAATTAACAACTTAAATGAGAAACAATGTTTGACGATACGTTAACCGTCAACTTTTAATTACTACAATCGCTAAGCAACTCGTACCTCAGTAGAGGACATCATGTCCAGCCGCCCCCTCACGAAACGTAGCCTCTCATCGTCCATCAAATTCCTCGTGTAACGAGGCCACCTCGCCGCCGCCGGGGAGCAACCATCCCAGTCTGAAAGGGGCTCCGGTCTGAACATGGGGAAGTACTCATAGATCCAGCACTGCGGTGATCATCCGAAAACATTAGCCAACATAGTCAATCAATAAGTTTACAATACTTAACTCGTGAGCTCACAATCAAGTTCTCACCTGAAACAACGTCAGGCAACCAGCCAGCTGACGTGTATCCGCCGGGAAGCGATGCCGAGCTGTCGGTACAGGTATGCCAGTGTCCCGGTCCCCCACGCATACAAGTGGACCCTACTAGGGTCACGGATCGGCCAGTAGGACGAGGGCATAACACGATCCCCGCCCTTGTCGATGATCAATGAGTGGGACACCAGCCACCAGAGGAACGCCGTCATCTCCTGAAGTGGGGTACAGTATGGACCGCCACAAGTATCATGAAGAGCTCGGTAACGTACCTGGCTCTTCTCCAGGAACCTACAGTC